>JPJV01001237.1:0-58394 GCA_000750745.1 Pseudogymnoascus sp. VKM F-4281 (FW-2241)
ATCCCCCCAAGCGCAGCCCCCTCTCTCGCCGGTCTCCCTCATCATTTCCTCCAACCCCGCAACAATCTCGCCGGCCCCATCCAAACCGTCTCCCTCTCCGACATGCAACACGACTACTTTACTACCACCCGCATCAACCCCACCACGTACAGCATCTGCCTCACTTCCGACGACACGCCCCTCTACCGCGTCGAAGTCGACCCCAACCTGGGCGCTGACCCCGCCGTCCAGGTCTTCGATCTCTTCTCCCCGCTGCCCCTGGCCGCGGCCCGCCTCCACCCCGCCGTTGCCACCACGGTAACTTGCACCCACAACCCCGCGGGTGATAACCCCAAATGGCGGCAGCTGACGCAGCAGCACGATACCGCCCTCCCGCTGGTCGTCATCCCGGGCGTGAACACCATAGTACGATCTGTCCACTGGCAGCGTAGGACCAAGAACTCCACGTATCTGCGGCAGCTGACGCAGCAGCACGATACCGCCCTCCCGCTGGTCGTCATCCCGGGCGTGAACACCATAGTACGATCTGTCCACTGGCAGCGTAGGACCAAGAACTCCACGTATCTGGAATTGTGGCTGCGCGACCCATTGTTTGGAAATGTGGGTGGGGTATCGACGGGGAGGGAGTTGTTGCTGGCGCGATATGGGATAGCGGGCGTGGGGTTTAGTGCGGATAGGGTGCTAGAGATTAGGAGGGGAGGCGGTTTGGAATTTGAGTTGGGGGTTGTGGTGCAGATTTTTGCGATTTTAGAGGAGGATAGGAGGAAGAAGATGAGGAAGGGGAAATAGGTGTGGGCGTTTGGTGTGGAAGGGAGGTACTGGAGTATACCCTTGAGCTTGCTTTGATTATCTGCATAGTTATTTCTCAAATATGTCGAGCCAAAGAGCAATAGAATCAGCGACACCTGTATATACAAAGATCATTGAAGTTACAGTAAATAGGCATAAATACTGTAAAAGTTTGATCAATGATTCATTTATGTTTTATCTCATTGCTATTGCGCAACTACTCGTCAACGTGCCAAAACACCCATATTTTGTATACGTTATGTTTTTTTTCCTAACCACGCGCCATCCAAATTACCAACGTCTTCTCATCGTCAAGCTTCATCGTCATAGCAGAGACCAGCTAAGGCCTCCGCCGTAAAGAATCATTCAGTACGCATTTAAGCGTAAAGCTTCTTCTCGTAGCTCTCCATGTGGATGCCACCTTCGACCTGGGCACTGGCAGAGCGGAGCTCAAAGCGCGTAGTGCCAGCGGCAACCGAGTTGTGGAGCTCAGCCAAGCTCTTGGACCCCATGTCTTGCAAGCTGTGTTTCAAGCCGGCAGACAGATATGGGACGAACTTGGTGATCGGGCCACGGTGGGCAACCGCGCCGGAAACACCCTGGGCAACGAGGACGCTGTCGCCTTCAGAGAAGTAGCGGGCAGTGCCAGCGTTGCTCGCTTGGCTGTTGACAGCACCGGCACCGGCCTTCTTGTCTTGCATAGCATCGATGGAGCCCATGCCACGGTAGGCCTTGACGAGCTTGCCCTCACGGGAAACGAAAGAAGTTCCTGGGGATTCGGAGGTGCCGGCAAGGAGACCACCCATCATGATGGTAGTGGCACCAAGGGCGAGACCCTTGACGATGTGGCCAACATTTTGGATACCACCATCAGCCATGCACGGAACGCCGAAGCGGGCAGCGAACGACGAGACGTTGTAGACGGCGGCGGCCTGGGGACGACCAACTGCCATGACTTCCTGTGTAATACAGGCCGAACCGCTGCCCATACCAATGCGGAGCCCATCCACTCCGGCAGCGATAAGAGTAGCAGCCTGCTCGCGGGTAACGACGTTTCCGCCGATAACCTCGATACCTGGGTACGTCTCCTTGACGAACTTAATCATCTCGACTTGGTACATGCTGTTGCCCTGGGAGCTATCCAAGACAACGATGTCGAGGCCGGCTTCGGCGAGCTTCTCCAAGCGGAGCTTATCGGCGGGACGAGTACCAATGGCAGCCGCACAGATCAGCTGCTTCGAGTCTGGGAGCTTCGAGGCGTTGGGGAAGTGGAGGTTCTTGGTGAGATCGGAACGAGACACCATGGAAACCAGGTTGCCGGCCGCGTCAACGATTGGGAGCTTTCCCTTCTTGGACTGGGCCAGAATGGCGTTAGCCTCGGCGAGAGAGGTACCCTTGGCAGCAGTGATAAGATCGGTGACCATGACAGATGACACTGGCTTCTTGGTGTCTTCTTCGAATTGAATGTCTCTGTTCGTGACAATACCAACTAGCTTGGAGCCGAGCTTTCCATCCTCTTCAAAACCAACGAGTTAGCAGAGTTCTTCTCCAAAAATTGAAAGCTTTGATGATATTTTTTTGTTTCCAGTCATACATAGAATTTCTCCCCACGATCTTGCGATCGACTACGGATGAACGAAAGTTATATGGTATAGTATTGATAATCATAATGGAGACGCAGATAAATGAGATTGTTAAAACATACCAGTAACTGGGAAGCCACCAAACCCCCACCTCTCCTTCAGGGCCTTGACCTCATCGACAGTTTGGTTCTTGCTGAGCACAACTGGGTCGAGGATGAAACCGTTCTCGTAACGCTTGACCTTCTGGACCATCTCGGCCTGTTCATCTGGAGAGCAGTTGTGGTGGATGACACCAAGACCTCCCTGGAGAGCCATGGCGATAGCCATCTCGTGTTCAGTAACGGTGTCCATGGGAGAGGAGACGAAAGGAGTCTTCAGGGTGATTTTCTTGGTGACAGGTGACTCAAGAGACACGTCTGACGCGGGAAATCCAATGTAACCGGGGAGAATAAGAAAATCGTTATACGTGAGGCCTCCATGCTTTTGGGAGTCGAGCAGACTCTCAACATCGAGGCCATCGAGCTCCTTGTACTCGTTCTTCAAGACCTCCAGGGCCTTGGCAGAATCCAAAACCGCATCGCTTTTTGGGAACGACATGGTGATGCGGGGAAAGATAAATTAGAGACAAGTGGTGAGACTAGGTATAATAAAGAGATAGTCGACGTCTGTTTAGATGGAATTGAAACGTATGGTCGACGGGTAGAAGTTGCCTTCTCCCAAGAGAGAAGAAAAGAAGAGAATCAGGCGTCGGCGAAGAGGAAAATATAGTAAACGGTGTGTGAGTGGCGCTAGCAGAAAGTTTCGCGACGGCAATTACGCTCACCGCCTTCCGTAACCAGAACCGTGCCGCGTGGTAATTACAGAGAAAACACAAGCATCACAGCAAGGGAATTGGAGTTGCTGTAACCGTTACTATGGTTATAAGGAGTATATTGGGATATTGGGATATTGGGAGTATGATGGGACTGGGGCGGTAGTGATGATATAACTGGAATATCAGTATTTCAGGTTGAAAAGGGTACTTAATTCTACACATAACTTGTACGTGTTTTGTAAGTACCACTTGAAATCTCTTTCATGGGATGGGGCCTAGAATCTACATAGTATCTTGTTTTCTGCAGAAAGCGAGCTCTTATCAGCTTATCAACCACCCCTGCGCCCGTTGTTGGAGTTGTTAAAAATGGTACTTATTAACGCACACAAACTACACATGCAACGAAAGTACCACGCTTAATATTTTACGCGACCGGCAAATAGGTTTCACCGCCTTCCGAACGCGGACCGTGGTTGCCAGACGCACGGTTGGCTTTGTTTACATTTGGCGATCACTGTTGACCTGCATCGTCAAATACGGCTACTGTACTACCGACCTTGCGGCTCCAGTACCTCACTTCTTCTTCTCCCCGCTCTGGTTGAAACTTCCAACGCAGCATCGCATTCAGCTTCAGCTTCAAGTTGCACAATTTAATCAGACGCGCACGCGCACAATCTTGCTATTCGTTTCACTTCTGCGCTGTGCGCTCGTTATTAATTACCAGCACATCCACCGTCTATACGTCTTCACCGTCTCCCCCGAGGGGTAATCACAAATCACAACACAGGCCGAAAGCGATGCAAACGCCTTGATGCGGCCTTGATTCGCGACCTACCTTTGAGAGAGAACGACATCCCGGACACAATATACTCAATATACACGACGTGATGTCGTACCGTCACCCTCTACACCAGATACAAGCAAATGACTACTCGGCGCAACTCGCAAAGCGCCAACCGTCAACTGCCTCGACGTCGTCGTCGGCCTACTCTCATCCATCAGAGGCGTCATATCTGAGTCGCACAAGCACCATATCATCAGCTGCCTCAAGTGGATACCAACAGCCTACGCATAAACGGGGTCTCAGCGAAGCTAAAGGCATGTCACCCGCAACAGACCTACGACCTTCCAGCTCTGGCAGAGGCTTTGGCACCCCAAACTCAGAAGACCCTTTTCAGAATGTACGCCTGTCTCTGCGTCCGCTTCCCCAGGTACCTGCACAGACCTGTCCCTCGCCACCTAGTAAACATCTATTTCAGCACTCAAGAGGACAAAGCTTGGATGTCAAACCCATGTACAATGACACTGCTGCCTCTCCGCCTCCGAAGCGAACATCAGCATTGAGGCCGAACTCAATGTTACTGAGTCGCGCCGACTCAACTAGGACGGTGCGATCTAATTCGATGCAGCCAAGCGCGCAACTCTCGCCATTACACACGCCCGTGGCAGCGCCGGACCTCCAAAGCCTGGGAAAATCATCTACTGGCCACCTTCGCACCCTGTCGAAATTTGCAGAAGTATCATCTCCGAATGAGTTTGCAATCAGCTCACCGGCACAAGAAGTTGCAGGGTTGCATGGTAGACGCAGGCTCCAGAGAACGGACAAAACGGCGAATGGTGGAAGTGCTGTCGCTCTCAGCAGTGGCACGGGGTATAGCTGGGAGGGCCGGAATTGGATGGACAAACAGCGACAATTTTTGCAAGCCTACGAGTACCTCTGCCATATCGGTGAAGCAAAAGAATGGATCGAAGATATCATCCACCGACCTATACCTCCGATTGTCCAACTCGAGGAGGCGCTTCGCGACGGAGTCACCCTTGCTGAAATTGTTGAAGCTCTCCAGCCGGACAATCGGTTTCGCATATTTAGGAACCCTAAACTCCAGTATCGACATTCCGACAATATAGCCATATTTTTTCGGTTCCTCGGCGAGATTGAGCTTCCAGATCTCTTTCGGTTCGAGCTGATTGACCTCTACGAGAAGAAAAACATCCCAAAGGTCATCTACTGCATTCACGCTCTAAGTTGGCTCTTATATAGGCAAGGCGTAGTTGACTTTCGCATTGGAAACCTCGTTGGACAACTGGAATTCGAACACCATGAGCTGGAAGCGATGCAAAAGGGGCTTGACAAAGCTGGGGTCAGTATGCCAAGCTTTGGGAACATGGGGGCAGATTTTGGCGTCCCAGAGCCTGAGCCTGAGCCAGAGCCAGTCGAGTCAGAGGAAGAGAGGATTGAAAGGGAGCTTCACGAAAACGAGGCATCAGTTATAGACCTTCAAGCACAAATACGTGGCGCACTGCAGCGAATGCGACTGGCGAATACTATGGAACAGCTGTGGAATTCGGAAGACTGGCTCGTCGACTTCCAGTCGCGTATTCGAGGAGACTTCTCGCGCCAGATCATTGATTACCGCCTCAGTATGCGACGATTCGCCGTTAACTTGCAGAGTGCAAGCCGGGGATTTATTCTCAGGAAGCAAATGATGAACAGGACTGAATTCTTCAAAAGCAGCGAAGCCGAAATATTAAAGCTTCAGAGCCTGTTCCGGGCAAGGAAAGTAAGGGCCGAGGTACGCATAACTAAATCCCAGTTAAAAAACGAGACCTTTGCTGTGAGAGACGTCCAAGCTGCCGTACGAGGATTTTTGATGCGGAAGAGAATGGAACAACAGCATAAGGAGACACGAAGTGTGGCTACTCCAGTGCGCGGCTTGCAAGCCTCAATCAGGGGAATGCTACTACGAGCAACTATCGCCAACGACCACCACATCCTCGACGCCGAAACAGCATCTATCGCCTTGATACAAGCAAACGCCAGGGCTATGCTGACCAGAATCCAGGTGTCTAGGCAAAAACAGGCACTTCAGGCTTCCGCAGGCATTTGGAAAGCACTACAGGCTGTGTCTCGTGGACACTTATTACGGAAGCAACTTGCATTCACGAGGAAGGAATTGAAAGCGCAGTCGCAAAGTGTAGCAATGTTTCAAGCAGCTATTCGTGCTTCGGTAGTACGAAGTGAAACAGCAAAGGTTCTTGCCGCGCTCGAAACTGAAGAGTCAACTATCACAGAAGTCCAATCATTGGTCCGCGGAATGCTCTCGAGGCAAAGAATTGCAGCCCGGAATGAAGCTCTCAGCCGCCAGACAGTGAATATTACCAAGCTGCAGGGCCATGCAAGAGGCTTCCTTTCCAGAGCGGCCAACGCAGAACTTCGCGCCGATTTATACTCGAACACTCCCGCAATTATCCAACTCCAAGGTCTTATTAGGGCCATGCTACATCGAAATGATATTGGGAACTTGCTGGGAGAGCTCGAAGCCGAGGAAGACTCAATCGTTGCCTTCCAAACTGCTGCACGAGGACTATTGGTCAGGGCCAAGTTTGCAGAGAAGCAAAAGTTTTTCAAGGAAAACATGCAGAAAGTCATCAAAATACAAAGCTTTGTTAGAGGACGCCTCCAAGGAGAGGCATATAAGAGCTTGACTACCGGCAAAAACCCGCCGGTCAATACCGTCAAGAACTTTGTGCATCTATTGAATGATAGCGACTTTGACTTCAATGAAGAAATCGAGTTCGAGCGGCTCAGGAAAACTGTCGTGCAGCAAGTCAGGCAAAACGAGACGTCCGAGCAGTATATCGAGCAGCTGGACATCAAAATTGCGCTACTTGTGAAGAATAAGATTACCTTGGACGACGTGATGCAACATCAGCGGAATTTCGGAGGTCATGCTGGTAACCTACTCCCAAGCACAACGATGTCGTCAGGGAACCACTTTGATCTCAAGGCACTAAACAAGAACTCAAGAAAGAAGCTGGATACGTATCAACAACTTTTCTTCACGTTGCAAACCCAACCGCAGTACCTGGCTCGTCTTTTCCGCATGGTGCGCGAGCAAGGTATGGCCGAGCAAGAGTCAAAACGTGTCGAGACATTGATGATGGGTCTATTCGGATATGCGCAAAAGAGGCGAGAAGAGTATTACCTCTTGAAGCTGATTGCGAGATCCGTCAAGGAAGAGGTGGACGGATCTCACTCCATACAAGACTATCTCCGAGGCAATTTCTTCTGGAATAAACTCCTGGCAAACTATACTCGATCGCCGCGAGACCGAAAATTCTTACGAGAGCTCTTGGGCCCTCTTATTCGCGAGAATATTATCGATGATCCCGCTCTAGATTTGGAGAGCGACCCAATGCAAATCTATAGGTCTGCGATCAATAACGAGGAACTTCGAACAGGGCGACCCAGTCACAGACCACTTGAAGTCAGCCGAGAAGTTGCTATTAAGGATAAAGAGACGCGCGACTTATTTATCGACCATCTCCGAGATCTCCGAGAAATCTCCGATCAGTTCCTTCTCGCACTTGAAGAGACCTTGCCGAAGATGCCATATGGAATTCGCTTTATTTCGCAACAGTTGTTCGAATGCTTATGTGAAAGATTCCCTGGCGAGAAACAAGCCCACATACTCCAGATTGTCGGTCAATGGGTATTCCGTTCCTACATCCAGCCGCCCTTAACTTCGCCACAAGAAGTTGGCGTTGTAGAGCGCCAATTGACACCATTGCAGAAGCGGAACCTCGGAGAGGTGAGCAAGGTGCTATGCCAAGTCACCACTGGCAAGCTCTTTGGTGGAGATAATATCTATCTCCAGCCCCTCAATGCTTATGTTGGATCCGCTATCGAAAGGATGGGTATCATATTTTCCGACATGATTGATGTTCCTGATGTGGAGCAGACCTTTGATATTGACGAGTTCAACGACCTATACTCGAAGACGAAGCCGACCCTGTACATCAAGATGGCGGATATCTTTGCCATACATAACCTGGTTATCAAGGATCTGCCACAGATATGCCCCAACAGGGACGACATGCTCCGTGAGATAATCCAGGAGTTAGGAAGTGCCAAGAACAACGAAATGGAATGGTCAGGTGTGACGTCGTCAGAGATCCAGATGACACTCAACCCCAAGCTTCACGACACCGATGACCCAGAAGCTGCAGTAAAAGCTCTGTTCATGGAAACTAAGCGCTGTGTTTTGTATATCATCCGCGTCCAATCCGGACCAAATCTTATGGATATCCTTGTTCGCCCGATTACACGCGAGGATGATCAAAAATGGAGAGCTCTTGTCCGTGAAGAATTTGCTGCTGGTAGCAATACGCGCGGCGCGTATTCGGATGCCAACATGATGGATATCACATCCATGCCATATTCCGAACTGAAGCGCACAGCCCTGGAAAACATTATGCGCTTAGAGACACAATTCGGCCGTATCTCACGGAATAACCAATACCAAGATCTTCTCAATGCTATCGCCGTGGATATTCGCACAAAGAGCCGCAGGCGAATCCAAAGGCAGCGAGAATTGGAAGGCGTCAGGCTTACTCTAGGCAATCTTCACGAGAAGGCAGCATGGCTAGAACAACAACGGAAGAGCTATGACAACTATATCGAACAAGCCATGATGACGCTGCAGAACAAGAAAGGGTGCGTTATTATAAATCTACCTTTCCCCCCGAAGATTTTACTAACATGTCGCAGCAAAAAACGATTCCTCCTACCATTCACCAGGCAGTACAACCATGAGCGTGAACTGCAACGAACTGGACGTCAGCCTAAATTTGGCTCTTTCAAGTACTCGGCACGAAATCTTGCCGATAAAGGCGTACTTGTGTCATGGACTGGCTACACCGAAAAGCAGTACGAAAAGATCAACGTCACCATCTCCTGTGACGAGGTTGGTATCTTCTTTATCGAAGGTAGCCTGGGCAGCATTCAAATACCGGGCGCCAGCGCCCAGGTTCCTCTGGAAGACTGCCTGAGCGCACAGTTCAACAATCATCAGTTTATGAACTTGTTTGAGGGCGGACTCAAGTTAAACGTTAATTTGTTCCTGCATCTTATCTACAAGAAATTTTATAGATCCACGGATTAGACTGACGGTGTACTGTCTGCTTGGGGTTGGAATTTCACGAGTAACTGACGAAGTGAAGATGACTTTTTGTTTTTTTGCATAGCCTGGTTTTGTGTGGAGTTTGGGTTGGGAGCTGGAAGCTGGGGGCTGGGAGCTGGGAGCTGGGCTACTAGAGGTAGGAGGGAGAGGATGGATGGGGTGTTTTATTTGTTGCTTTCGTTTTTATACGAATCTATGATTTAGTCTGTACATACCCCTTTTTTTTTCTTCCAGGGCCATTAAGGGATGGAGTGATGGATGGGATAAAGGAGGTATTTGGTTATACATTATATGGAAATGAGAAGCTTTTATGTTACCTGTTTGTATCTGCAGTGTACGCCGAATTTCCGTGACGATAGCTCTTGAATCTCTGTTCACTCAATGTGCTACTTATTCACGGCTCAGAGTGCAATGCGCTTTACCCGTGCCCATGTTTGCAGTACTGGCCGTCGGATCTCCACACATCCATATGCGCGAACAGAACAAAGAAGTTTTAATGTTTGGGAAAGTTCTGCATATCATTTATATCTCATATTATCTATATCAGAGTATAAAAGCTCCTGAGTTGCCATGATTTGAGAGAATACCTGAGCCCGAAACAGAACGTCGGATTCCAACAGAATATCAACACTCCAGCAGAACCTCAAGACTCCAACACCAAAGTTGAAACTTCACTGTCAAAGATGCATCCTACCATGGACCGCCACATCCGCTCTCAATCTTTCCGCTGTGACTATTATGGCAATGATGCCTACTACGAAGACATTAATGCCAACAATTTCGACGATGGCTACAAACACCCATATTCCTATTACAAAACCCGACTATACAAGCCTCCACAGTACCACCGGGAAAATTGCTACTACGATGATGACGACGCATATCTTCCGTCATATCCATCATATTACCGCTACAGCTACCGCACCAGGGAAGAGTTATATATTCCACGTTTCTTGGAGGAGGAACACCCCATTCCAGAATTGGTGGATGAATATACAAGATCGGTTGGTTGGTTTTGTGAACATCTGATATCCAGAACTGGGAGGGTGGTCAGGGCGAATACGGTCCGTTTGTGGAGTGGCTTGCGCCGCACGGCTACATCTGATGGTCGGGAGCGACGGGGGAATGGAAGAAGGTTGTGAGCTGGCAGTGGGCATTGCGGTGGTGATTGTTCGGCGTCGTCAGTTTTAGCTCCACGGGGATAAAAGTTCGGTGGCGCCTTCCCGCTGCGGTTCCAGCCGTGTTTCCGCATCGCAAGTAACGGCCACTATAAACAAATATTATTATGAAAGGCGCCGCTCTTTGAAATATGCTGTTTGAACAATTTATTATGTATTACCCACCGACTATCTGGGTATCCTGTGTATCCTCACTTTCTGTTTCTCCGATGCTTCCGTTCCAAACTCTCGTTACATTACTATGCCAAATGCAGTATTCATTTAAGCTCATTCCGTCTCGTTGCTCTCTATTCCCAGCCGCACTTATCCAGTTGTTGTCCATCCGGCTTCACGACTGAAATTAGAGCAAACGAGTACAGTCTCGTCGTTTTATATTCCCCACCTCCGTCATCCAAATGTTGTCCCTCCAGTTCCGCGACCGAAATTGGAGTATCCAAGCCCAGTGCTCAATCTCCTTCCTCGTTCGCCTGGCCCAATACTATTACCTCGGATGCCAACCGGACTGCTCATTCTGCGTTGTATAGGTACGCGAGATACACCAAGTCTATGCTGCGTACCCGCCAGTGGCTGTTCCACAGTGTCGATAGACTCTTCGTCTTCCGAAGTCTCATATAGAACCTCATCACCCGCGATGATGGTGCCCGCATCATCATCATCATTGGGCATCAACAGTTCCTCATCGTCACTCTCGTCCTCATCGTTGCTGGCTCGGTTGAAGCCTTCCATCTCAACTAGCATAAATATCGGAATGGCGCCAAGGATCGCAATGAAGCCCAACATCCACCAGGCCACAATAACGTACCCCCTCTCCATCCCCCAGGTAAATGCTGTGCCGGCTAAGAATGGCCCAGCTGCTCGCCCAATCGCACTTACACTCGTGGCGACTCCGTTCAGTGTCCCAAGTAGCCTCAAGCTCGCTGCAGAGTTTGTCAACATGATGGTACTACAAGGGAACATGAAGATGCCACAGAACGACTTGACGACCATCAAGCTAAACATTGCAAGTTGCTGACGAATCGGGTTTTGGATAAGCGCCGTATACGGCGTGGCAAACATGACGGATGGGATTATGACCGCACACACGCGGTAGCATCGCAGTACACCGAATCGTCGCACCACAGGAGGGAAAACGAAGAACTGGACGAAGCCGCTACATATACCGTAGGCAGTGAAGATAGTCCCAATGCGGGAGGAGGAGATGCCGAAGCCTCCGCTGAATTTGAAAGGGAGTTGCGTATTGGAGGAGTCTGGGACTATTTGGTCGTTGTGCATGAAGATTGGGAGGAGTTGGTCCATGGCCATGCTGTGGAGGGCGAGGATGGCGTAGGAGAGGAGGTTGAGATTCGATTGCTTGTTAAAGACTTCCCAGACAGTGGGACCGGCCGCTTGGGGCGTCTTGGGTGTTTGCCATGTGGTGTCGAATGGCTTGCTGGAGGAGTGAGAGTTACTGCGCGAGTGGGTGTTGTTGAGTAGAGGCGCTCCGAGCTCATCATCATCATAGTCACGGCTTCTCTTCTTACGGGCTTTAACACACCGAACCAGCTTCTGGCCGATATAAACCCCGTAATCGGGTTTATTTTTGCGAGTCTCCAGAGTCTCATGCAGAAAGAGGAAGCCGACAACAATTCCGACGGTGAAGAAAAGGGATGCTATCAAATTGGGTAGCGCAAAGGGGAACTTTGTGAGCAGCTTGTTGTTGCCGAACAGCCCAGGCAGGTTGACGGCCGGAGAAGCAAAGAAACCACCAAAGGCTGGCCCTAAGATACTACCAAAGCTCCATACGAGAGGCATGACTGAGAATGCTCGTGGCTGAAGACTCCTTTCGGGCACCATTTCCGCAACCATGGTTCGAATGATACCAACTGTCGTTACTTAGCTTGTGGACTCTGAACGGGGGGACTGATAAAAACTAACCATTGCCGTTTCCTCCGCCGGAGAGAGCTCTCGCAATGATCGCCCATGTGAGGGACGTCGAGAAACCCCATAAGATACTCATGATCATAGTCGAAGTAAGCCCCATCAGGATCACTGGCTTCCGGCCGAACACGTCGGACGCTCTACCCCATATTATGGCCGTAACGCTCTGGCTCAGGCTGAATACAGCACTTGTGATTCCTACAGGTCCGTGAGTTTCATGTTTCATATGATTCACGCGGGAAGGTGCTGGTGTCTTACCTGCCCACTTTCCTACTTCTTTCTCTTTGACCCCAAAACTTTCGATCATTTCAGGCTTTCAGAGTTAGCAATTTCAACATGATACCTCAGAAGGGGATCTGCATAGGGGTTGATGGAAGGATTCCTCATACCAGGTACGGGAAGACGCTTGTTGACGCTATTGGTTCCGCGAATCTACATATTGCTACCGAGCATAGGATATCAGCGATCTGCAACCATAAAGGAATGAACGGGACGGATTTACCCAGGATGACCAACTGCTGCACAGGTAGCTTCGGCTGGCGGCGGGACATCTTCGTCATCCTAATATTGCTTGAG
The DNA here is from genome assembly GCA_000750745.1 of Pseudogymnoascus sp. VKM F-4281 (FW-2241). Classification (NCBI taxonomy): domain Eukaryota; kingdom Fungi; phylum Ascomycota; class Leotiomycetes; order Thelebolales; family Thelebolaceae; genus Pseudogymnoascus; species Pseudogymnoascus sp. VKM F-4281 (FW-2241). The sequence goes on from JPJV01001237.1 coordinate 12,821, forward strand.
GACGGCGGCAGGTGAAGGATTGGGCCCTATGCGCGTCTCGTATAGGTGCACTACGGTTATGGGGTGCATGAAAGGCAAAATGGATCTTTATAGAGGATATAGCATAGTTCGAGCACAGGATCAAAGCCAGCTACCTATAGTTTTATTATAGATATATGTCTATAGTACATGAACCAAATCACAACAAGTTTTCAAAGAAGAAGAGGAAGGCTGCAGGGAACTGGGACGAGAGAAGAAGAAGATATAACGTCACGTGAGGGGATGACTCTATGATGGGGCAATTCTGCAAAAGTCCGTTCAACACCCCGAGGTCGGATTACCTAAAAGAGGGGAGAATGGTGGGGTATGAGATCACGTGATATGACGACCCCGACTTTGTGCGACCAATTGTAAGGCGTGACTGAGCCGTTCAGCCGTTCTCAACCAATCACGGCGTTCCTGTCAAAAGCTTGGGGCGGCCGGGGTGTGAGGACTAGGAAGTGCACGAACTGGGCGGGCGGCATGACGGAATGATGGAGTGCCGACACCGAGACCAGCCAGGTACTACAAGGCTAACGGGCTTGGGAAGGTCCAGAGCTTCTTGCTTACCCTGCTACCTGCCCCTCCAATTGCGAATTCACTGATCGTCACTTCACTACGCTTCGATATCGTGGGCATCGTGCCGGTATTTGTATTGGCCTGCTGCCCTCACTGTCACATACAGTCCATCTTCATGGTCGTCTATAGCTGCCATGGCTCCCGATGACCGAACACCTCTCCTTGGAGCTCCCTCGACAGCTCAACAAAAGTCGGCGGGGGCCGTTCGTCGACGATTTGCATATATCGCCACAGGCTCGTTGGCTTTGGCCTTTGTCATCTTCGTCTTTATTCCAGCCGCCTTGATCCCCCACCTTCTCGACGATCTCGTGCCTTCCCGCGGAAAGTTTCAGTACGCCGAGCTCGAAGACCTCCTTCTGAACAACCCCAGCACGGAGAAGCTGTCGGAATGGAGCAAATACTACACCTCTGGTCCTCATCTGGCCGGGACTAATCTAAGCCAGGCTGTTTGGACACAGGAGAAGTGGAAGGAGTTCGGCATCGAAGATTCGACTATTGTTCCTTATGATGTTTACCTAAACTATCCTCTCGGACACAGACTTGCTCTCTTGGAGAAACCCAGCAAGGAACATTGGAAAGAGGATGAGGCATCATGGAAAGTCAAGTTCGAGGCTTCACTAGAGGAGGATGTGCTGGAAGAAGATCCAACGACTGGCGCCCCCGATAGGATCCCAACGTTCCATGGTTATTCCGCCAACGGCAACGCCACCGCACGATATGTATATGTCAATTACGGCACTTACCATGACTTTGAGGACCTTATCAAGGCCAATGTCACTCTGAAAGGTAACATTGCCATCGCAAGATACGGCCATGTCTTCAGGGGCCTGAAAATTAAGCGTGCTCAAGAGCTGGGCATGGTAGGCGCAGTTCTCTATACCGATCCTGGCGATGATGGAGGCCCGCTGCATGATATGAGTGGAAATTACCCGGATGGACCTGGCCGCAACCCATCCAGCGTCCAGCGTGGAAGCGCTCAGTTCCTGTCTATGGGTCCCGGCGACCCCACCACGCCTGGTTACCCTTCGAAGCCTGGAGTTCCCCGTTGTTCTACGGATGACAATATTCCACAAATTCCCTCTATTCCCATATCCTACATGGACGCGCTTCCAATTCTTAAGGGGCTCAACGGCCATGGCCCAAATCCAAAGGACTTGAATGAATACTGGGATGTCAACCTCGGTCTCGTGACGCGTGGTGTTCAGTATAATGCCGGGCCATCCCCAGAGGGTCTTGTTTTGAAGTTAGTAAATGAGCAAGATTACAAAATCACACCAATCTGGAACGTCATTGGTGTAATTAACGGGACTCTTTCTGACGAGGTCATTGTTGTTGGAAACCACCGCGATGCCTGGATCGTTGGTGGCGCCGGTGATCCCAACTCCGGATCCGCGGCTATGATGGAGGTCATCCGCGGCTTTGGACAGGCACTATCGAAAGGCTGGAAACCTCTCCGCACTATTGTCTTTGCAAGCTGGGATGGGGAGGAGTATGGTTTGGTTGGCAGCACCGAGTGGGTGGAAGAGTACATCCCATGGCTGAGCGGTTCTAACGTGGCCTACGTCAACATTGACGTCGGCTGCAGCGGCCCAAAATTTGTAGCATCCGCCTCACCCTTGCTGAACAGCCTCATCCATGAGGTCACCAGCAAGGTCCAATCACCGAACCAGACCGTCGAAGGTCAAACAGTCCGCGACGTATGGGGCGGCTACATCTCCACCATGGGCAGCGGCTCTGACTTCACTGCCTTCCAAGACTACGCCGGCATCTCCTCAATTGACATTGCCTTCACCGCCAACGATGAGAGTGCAATCTACCAGTACCACTCCAACTACGACAGCTACCACTGGATGGAAACCTACGGCGACCCCGGGTGGCACTACCACGCTGCTGTCTCCAAAGTCCTCGGCCTCTTCGTCGCCAAGCTCGCCGATGCGCCCCTCGTTCCCTTCCGCACCACCGACTACGGCACCGCGCTCATCTCATACGTCCAACAGATCGAAGACCTCCTCGACTCCCCCTCAGCACGCTCCGCTACACTCCGCTTCCGACCTACCCCGGTCGGCTCAACTGACTCCATCGACTCCACCTCCCACCGCCAGTACCTCCGGCGCCGCCTCGAGGAAATGCAACGCTCCGCCCACCGCTTCCTAGAGGTAGCACGCGTTTTCGACGAACACGTCGACACTCTGCGAGAACGCGTGGAGCACGGCTACGGATGGCTGAGATGGTGCACGCGCCTGAAACTGTATTTGCGAGTCCGCAAGGTGAATTTCGCGATGAAGCTCCTCGATCGAAAGTTCTTACATGCGCCGGGACTCACAGGGAGGAATTGGTTTAAGCATGTGATATTTGCGCCAGGCTTGTGGACTGGGTATGCGGGTGGTGAGTTTTGTTGCCCCCCTTGGTGTAAATCGTGCGTTATCTAACTACGTGTAGCTGTTTTCCCCAGTCTGGCCGAGGCCATCGACGATGAGGATGACCTGGAAGCCATTAGGTGGGCTCGTATTATTGATGGTAGGATCATGCAGGCGACGAGGAGTTTAGAACTGCACTGAAGGATCACGGATACTTGGAATAGATTCTCTATAGTATTTTGGGAGTGGCCTTCGAATATATTGGGGATATATGCCTGTCAAGGTTAGACGGGATAGTTGAGCATGATTGAATATGACGCTTTGAAATGATAATCTTAACTGCTATTATTTATGTAGTTAAATGGCGAATATTGTCATTTATCTGCGTGTTAAAAAATTACTTTCTGCCTTCCCCTATAAATTTTGGTCAAAAAACACAATTCCCACACATTTCCCAACTACAACCACAACGATAAAACCTTTGCACAGCACAATACCAGGGCGTACATCCATCCATCCATACATCTGGCGTGCCCAAAAAAAAAAAATTGCAGTAAATTGCAAAAAGTTGATGAGAGAATCTGTAGAGAAACTCGGGAATTGAGCCCGAGGCGGGGCTCGAACCCGCGACCTTGAGATTAAGAGTCACACGCTCTACCGATTGAGCTACCCAGGCAGGGTGATTGTTGGTCGATGTCCTTGGGGCGGTACAAGACTACGACCATGTTTGGATCGCTCATCGCATTAACTACAGAAATTACTTTCTCCACTATATACCCCCCAAACTTCACCTCCCTTCAATTTCTCGCGCTTTATCTACAATCCCCTCCCCCACTAAAAATAGGTCAAGCAATCCCTCCCCCCCAATATTTTACTGCGCACCCAACGTCTCCAGCGCCGCTCTCAGCTCCCGAATCGCCGTCTCCGAGTCCTCGAAATTCAACGCGCTAATCGCCCATCTCGCGTGCTTCTGGGCCTTGGCCACTGCCACATCATCCAGCACCACAGCTGCCTGCGGTCGAGGGGCGTTGGTAACGGGTCGTGGAGGTAGCGTTGACCCTACAGGCGCGGCGATGGTGGAGACAGCGGGTGCATCGTACGCTGCTTGTGCTGGTGGTTGTTTCGGTGGTTGTGTTGGTGCTTGTGCTGGAGGCTGAGGCGGCGGCGATTGTGAGTAGTAAGAGTCGATATTTTGGTCTATATGCCCTGTGTTAGGTGTATAGTCGACGGTGGGGAAGGTAGGGAAGGTAGGTTGCTCGTGAGGCGGGCTGATAACGCTGGGTTTCGGTGATGTAGTGGGGGGTAGGTGAGTGGGGAGTGTTGTTGGTGCAGATGGCACATCACGGGTGTCTGTTGGAACGGCTGGGAAGTATCCTCCGCCTATGGAACCGGAGCGGTTGTGTGATGAGGTGGAAGGAGAGGGCATCGTAGGAGATACATTTTGGGAGGTGGACGGGTTGAAGAGCTGAGGTGGTGGACCGGGATGGGACGCAGATGGGGGTGTGTTTTGACGCGAGGGTTCTTGAGACGGGTGGAGGGATTTATTAAGCAGTGATTGTGCTGCGAGGTGAGGGGATATCAAATCCTGTTCGTCTGGGGCATTTTCTGCTGTCGGTGGCGGTGGATGAGACTGATTACTGCCTAGTTGTTGTAATTCGGACTCGCTGTCTTGGCCTTGTGTTTCCTCTGGTTGAGGCTCCGGAGCTGGGTTGGATTCGTTGGGGTCTTTGCCCTCCTTGATGGCTTTAACAATGCGGACAGCGTTCCATTTTGCGTAGCGGAGTTTGGCTTGAATTTCTTGGTCTGCCTCACCCCATATGTTTAGGAGTTCGAGGAATGTAGAAGCGGCCAGGAAAGTATCTGCGGTTTGCCTTCAAGCTTATTAGAATGGAGAGACATAACATAGTGGTATCATGCCCTTACTTTGTAACCTTGTTGGCTTGGACGGCTCGGTCAGCCCGTTCAAATGTTTCGAGGCCGAATTGCTCCACGTATGCCTGTCCAGCAGTATCGTCGATTATGGCATCGTCGTCCGCATATTTACTCTTCGTCTACGGCAGTTTGTCAGCCTTCATTGATTGTATGTGCCTCCCAATCGTACCTGTTCTAGCTTGTCCATCAGCTTTGAGGTGTATTGAAGACATTCTGAGTCGGTGTTATGAAGATTCCTGGCAATCAGCTGGTTGACAATCCAGTATTCGCCTGGGCAACGTTAGCTACAATATATGGGCATCAATACAATCCACAGCTTACACCAGTATGCGATCGCCGGTTTGACGTGCTCCAACTGAGCAGCTCTTTGGGCAAATCTGGCGATATCTGCGTTTGCCTTGAGCTGTGCGGGGAGCGAGGCGGCCATGGTGCCGCGTGTTGCTGTGGTTGCTGCAGATGCCTACGAATATCTATGGATAGTAAGGCTGCCACCGAGAGTATATTGCTGTTTCAATAGGCTTCGCCGTGCTCAAATATATGAAATGAGGTCTTTAATAGAACGTCAGAGGTTCCTGGAGGATCTCCAACAGGCGGAGCTCCCCCGCCTGACGTAGAGCCCGCTTAGCGCCGAGACCAACGCACGGGCCACACATATCATGCAGCTTCCCCAGACTCTTTATCCAGATGGGGTTTGTAGCTACTGTGGCCACTTCGTATCAGGACAATTTGTCACATAAACAATGAAAGAACTGTGACTCTGACCCGTTTTATATATAAACCATAATTGTGCTACGTCGATCTCATTCTACACGATCCTCTCTATTACCTCATTATCCCACGCAATGGTGTATACCGGAGCTCTGGCCGCGGCCGCTACGGCTTTATTGTTGGCTTCGCCGGCCACCGCAGCGGGTCTATACCCCAAAAGCTCCGCGGTTCTCCAAGTCGATGCTAAGAACTACGATCGCCTCATTGCAAAGTCCAACTATACCTCTGTAGGGACCCCATGCATATGTACAACGAACCAAGCGCTAATGATCTCATTAGATTGTCGAGTTCTATGCTCCATGGTGCGGCCACTGCAAGAATCTCCAACCCGCGTATGAGAATGCAGCCAAGAAACTCGCCGGCCTCGCCAAGGTCGCCGCTGTCAACTGCGATGAGGATATCAACAAACAATTCTGCGGGAGCATGGGTGTCCAAGGCTTTCCAACCCTGAAGATCGTGAAGCCAGGGAAGAAGTTCGGGAAACCAGTTGTCGAGGACTATCAGGGAGCCCGTGAGGCAAAGCCCATCATTGAAGCCGTCTCATCCAAGATCTCAAACCATGTGACCAAGGTCACCGACAAGGAGTTGGATGTCTTTATGGCCGAGAACGTAAATACCCACAAGGCCATTTTGTTCACCGAGAAAGGAACTACCAGCTCCTTGTTGAAGGCAATTGCAATCGATTTCCTGGGTGGCATCAAAGTCGCTCAAATCAGGAGCAAAGAGGCAAGAGCAGTTGAGATGTTTGGTGTCGACAAGTTCCCAACAATTGTTCTCCTACCCGCGGGTAATGACGCCGCAGCTAGTATCTACGATGGCGAACTTAAGAAGGACGATATCGTAAGGTTCCTCTCTTCCGTCCACCCGCCAAACCCAGACCCAGCGCCTGCAAAGGGCAAGGCTTCCAAGGAGAAAAAGTCTGAGAAGAAGGCAGATAAGAAAGAAGACAAGAAGGCAGCGAAGAAGGCCGAGGAGGAATTCGAGGAAGCGTCTTCATCTCAAATGGAATCTGAAGCCTCCGAAGCCGCCGCCAGTGCGACCGCCGAAACGCAACAAGAAGACTCCAAGCCCACCGAGTCGCCAAGTCCCGACGTCGAGCGTGAGAAGCCAGCCGTACTGACCCCACCAATCCAAGTTGTCACGAGCGAAGCGGATCTAGCAGACGCATGTCTGACCCCTAAGTCCGGGACCTGCGTATTGGCTTTCACCTCGGCAAAGGGTGGCGATATCTCCGTACAGAGCGTAGAAAGCCTCGCGGAGGTTGCGTTCAAGTACCACAACTCCAAGCACGCTATCTTCCCCTTCTACGCTGTTGCTGAAGAGATGACTAGCACGACTGAGCTGAAGACGGCGCTCGGCCTGACCAACGATGTTGATGTTGTCGCCATAAACGCAAAGAGGGGCTGGATGAGGAAGTACTCTGGAGATGTGTACACGGTGGAGGCAATTGAGATGTGGATTGATTCCATCAGGATGGGTGAGGGCGAGAAGCAAGTTCTCCCTGGTATCGTCATTGGCAAAACCCCCGAGCAACTCGCGCAAACCAAGACTATCCAGGTTGAGGAAACGGAGCCTCAGGAGACTGTTTCCGTCAAGGACGAGCTCTGAACACACGCGTCGGTCCATTGGTAAATGTAACAACTCGATTTCTCTTCCTGGGCGAGTCGTTGTACAATATCGTAGCATAATGAATGCAGCAGTATTTAGTTTCCCCCCATGCTCCATGTGAACCCCTGCTCCCATGTCTCCCCTCCCGCGCCAAACTCCAGTACGCCACTACCTGCACTTTTCCAACCCCCAAAACATCAAGTATGAAACTGTCCCCTCACACCGCAACCCCAGCCACTCACGCTCCCAGAATCTTCTTCCCCTGTCTCCTCACAACCCCATCCATAATCGCTCGAACCTGTTTACACCCATCCACACCTACCGCCAGCATTCCCTCCACGCGACTAACCTGCACCCGACTCTCCAACACGCAGACGCTCACCCTCTCTCCCCCGCTAGTCGCAACCGTCAGAAACGGCAACTCCTGCTCCTCCATCAAACACAGATCCAGCAGCGGGTCCGCCGCCTCGTCGCCCGCAGCGTGTGCAGAGGTTGTGCCTGCCGTCACGGCGCAGAGGTAGTCGGGCATCGGCACGCCGGCATCGATTAAGGCGAGTGTTGCGGCGTTGAGGCAGGCGGCTAACAGGGCGCCGTCTTGCGCAAGGACTTGGATGGATATGGCGATCGTGGAGTGCGGGTAGAGGTGTGTGAAGAGGGTGGTGGTGAAGGCGTTTGCGATGGTCATTTGCATTTCTGCTAGACGTCTACTTTTTGTTAGTCTGTTGCTCTTCCTTATCCCCGTCCTCCTTGCCAACAACTCGAAAGAAAGCAAGAGCAAAACAGAACAGGCAAGAAAAACTCACTTATCCCCCCTCCCCCACTTCTTCCTATCCGTCCCACTGAACCCTGCGACGCCAATCTCAACGCTCACCACAGCCTCTCCATCCTTCCCTCCTCCCGCTCCAGTACGCTTCCCCTCCGCTGGTCCCGCGACCGTGCACAGCACCTTTGTGTTCCCCATCTCGAGGTAAGAGGATCCATCTGCGGAGGGTTGGACGGAGATCGAGGCGTGTAAGCGGCGCAGCTCGTTCCACCGCCTGCCATCGAGGCGGAGGAGTGCTAGGTGGTAGGAGGAGGTGTCGAGGGGCATTGTTGTATGCGTGCGTGTATGCGTGGTGGGTTGTTTTGGGTCTTTCTTGGGACTGGGACTGGGGATTGGAGGATTGGAGATGGAGGTTATTTTGGGTGGGGGAGATAGATTAGATTAGATTGTGGTATTTTTTTCGGGCGGGAGCTATGATATTTCGAGATGAGCGAGCACCAGAGAAGCATTGTTTGATAGATGAATGTTTTTTATTTATTTAGTTTTTGCCTCGATAAATTTAAATGTATACATCAAGGAGAGGAGTTTTCGAGTAGTACAAGTTAATATCTAGTCTTGTTGTTTCATTACCCCATTTGCGCCTGACTCTTCGAATTCCAAATTTCGAGAGCTTAAAATCAGAATCGGCAGCAGCAAACACTTTGTATGCTTGCCTTTCCTATATCTAAGTTTCCTGGACTGTGTTCTAGCCCTTTCCGACAAGCTTTACCGGCTTTCAAGTTTGTACAATTGTGTTTGGGAATCTACTTCCTCCTGTTGTTTTGCATCATCAGGATCTGGACCATGCGGATGAAGATGTTAAGGAAGTCGAGCTCGAGGCTGGGACATAGTTAGCAATTAAACTTGTAGATATGAATATTGTAGGTAGAACATACCTGATACTCTCGTTGACAGCATCTCTCTTAATCAAACCCCGCTCGGCGAGGCGGGCGTGGTTCAATACCTTCTGGACATCGTAGAGGGTGAAGCCACCAAAGACAGCCAGGCCACCGTACAGCCAGATATTCTCAGTGAACGCAAGAGTGCGGACAGCAGTGGCGGGGAGGACGAGAGGAGCGAAACCAGAGACAGCAACGATGGCAACACCAGCAAGCAGCGGTCCGCCGAGATAGAGGTACTTGTCGTTCTTAGCGGTGGCACCAACAAAAGCGATAGAGCCCATCATGGCAATCGTGTAGAGACCGGCGCGGGCCATAATCGCAGGAGGAGCCATGAACATCAGCGGCGCAATGAACGCAGCCTGGGTAACATTAAAGGCAGTCCACAGTCCGTATTTTTGGACGTAGTTCGACGGATCCGTGTTCCTCGTTCCAATCATAGTACCAAAGCTCAGCGCAAGGCCACCAATCATCACGATCCATGGGTTTGTCGCCATGATGCGGTATACGAAGCCCGAGGTGTACATGGCGCGCGCGGCGACGCCGATGATTCCGACGCCCAACCCGGTGTGCATGAAGGTCTCGTTGAGATACGAGCGCTCGAAGGGTGGCATCCCGCCGTCCTCGCGCGTCTCGCGGTTAAATACCATGTTGATGGCGAACAGAGTGCCACCGAACATGGCACCGCCAACGAGGAGGCGCTGCATCAGACTGCCGTTCGCTGACGGATTCGGGACAACGGTCGGCTGCACATTGTAGGCTCGCGTCTGCTTGAAGCCATTCTTGACGATGGGGGAGTTATTGATTGACGAGGGGGTGCGGGAGGTGAAGATGGCCTTTGTCGGCGGGGCGTGGTGGAAAGCCCGGACTGGGGCGGCGGATTTGAAGGCCGTCTTGGAGACAGCGGCGAGGGTGCCGGTCAGCCTGAACGGCTGACGGATGGTGAAAGACATGCTGGCGCGTATCCTTTCGGGGGAGAGGCACTCAGCTGAGATGAAATGTTGTTGATGATGGAGGGGGAAATATGTCGTCGATGGCGATTATGTATGTGGGATGGGAGTGGAGCAGGCATGGAAGGATGACGACCTCCCAAGTTATTTCTCGAACCTCGGCGAATTATGCCTTAAATCCGGGGCCAATTCAGGGCCCAAGGGTAAGTCAGGTGACATTGATTAATCAGCGAAATGGATAAAGTTGGAAGGTCACGTGATAGTGATCGGATTGGCAGTAGACTGTGAAGCAGCAGCAGACTGAAGATTGAACAATATTTGAAGGGTTCGTTCGGTATTTGAGTCGATATATTACAATTGATTGGATATCGACATGTAAGGTAATGATGTTACCTTTTTTATAACTTTTTTTTTTGTTGCGAGGTTATAATTATTCCATGGTGCTCAAATACTGTGATGATCACAGTTGTTGATTCATGTGAACACAGCTGATCATATCCCAATATCCCTACTATAAAAAGAGTCATACTGTGTTCTCAACGAGCTGCGACCGACCCATCCAATATCCTAAGCTCGCTCGGGAAATCCCAGCTGGTGCCCGTCCCGGCCGTAGCTCTCGGCATAACACGACGACGAGGAGGGATGAGGAACGACGAGGCGCGCAGAGGTCCCTGCACGCGTGCTTATGATCTGTCATGATCTGTCATGATCTGATATGATTTGTGCAAAGACGACGATCTCAAGGGATGTCCTGCATATGGGAAATTGCAGCGTCGCACTTTCGCAAGAAGGGGTAATCGACTAGAAGGTTTTGGATGAATGGAAGGACGGAAGAATAGAAGGAAGGAGGGGAGGGGGGAGGGGGGAATCCTTGTTTGCTCGTTGTTAATCTGGGGGCCTACAGGGAAGGAGAGTGAGGGGAGGGAAGGGGCTACTGAGGGCTACTGCACGCTATGAACCTGTGACGGCTCAGTTTTTGACGCAGCGACTGATGAGATGCCGAGTATCTGAGGGGAGGACCTTTGAATTACCGCATTGGGGGATGGATGTGCTGGTTAGGAAGGGGAGGAGGCGTGGTGATGGTTACAATACGATGACTAGGACGGAATATACTTACAGTACTGTGGATAGATATTATAGTCCAAGTCCAAGTGGAAGAAAGAAGTATGTCCGATGAAATGAATAACTTTGTTGCTCTGCTTATTTATTTATTTATTTCCTTCCCTCTTTACGTCTTCACGTCTTCACGTCTTTATTTCTTCGCCTCTCAGCCTGATGCTATATCTGCTACGTGTGCTAGACGTCGACGAGACTATAATAACCAACTTATCCTTTAGTAGTTTCGTTAGTATATCAACTAACAACTAACAACTAACAATATTATACTAATACTCGACTAACTAATATATGAGGGAAGGCAAAAGAGGCAAAAGAGGCACGAGGCACGAGGGGAGCAACTAAAAGTACCACTAGTAGAAGAAGTACTTGTGTAATGCGTACAGGACAGCTCATCTTTTCATGTATACTTTCTATATCTTGTACATATCTGGCTTGTTCTTCTAGCCAGTCTTGTACCAGCCAGCCAGCAAACACGAATATCGTCATAGCGCCTTACTACTGTACAGTGTACCATAGTAAGGTGTGGACACTGGACCCGGCGTTCCACACTACACAACACTGCACAACACTGCACACACTGCACACTGCACAAAACACCCCCCGATTGCGCACTTTCCCTACTCACCCATCACCCGCGTCAGAGAACTACAATTCCACTGAAACTGTCCTTCCTCCTCCACGCCTGCACTGCACCTCTTATCCCCACAGCTTCAATTCCCATTATTTTCCCCCTTCTGATTCTGTTGCGTTGATGTAGCTTCACTCTCTGCCATTCTTCACTTTTATACTCCCACCGCACGCATCATCGCCAGCATCGTCGCTGTCACGTTCTTCCCGCCGCCGGTCTATCGATAACCCCACAAACCCCACATCCGTCCCACTCACGGAGCTCTATACCTCAACATCAACCTTTAGCAAACCACGACCGCCCGCTGAGAGGGAGAAAGCTCTACGCGAAGCTTGCGAGCTGCGATATCCTTTTCTACAGCTCCTCTCGAACGAGCATTCGACAAGAGCTCGCCTCACGACACAGAAAACCACCCGAAGCGGCGCGGTGCGGACAGAAAACAACGGGCCCTAGATCCCGACATATTGAGCCTTCACAAGGAGACATTGCCTCTTGAGATCCTGCACGACCTGCTTCGCGTCCAAAGTGACTGCTGTGCCGGCTCCTAGCTGGCGGACACCACGCCTGACGGGCGGCCAGACGGCCCTCGATCGCAAACGGACATTGTCTCCGCGTACGGCGCGAGGACTCCGACACAACCATCAAGATGAGACGGAGTAAAGGCAGCGGATCGCCGTTCAGAGGCGGCGGCGCACCTATACCCGACTCGCTCTCCCTGATCAGGTCTTTCAATGTCGACACGAACCCCGCAAGACCAGTGCGGCCCTCACCCCTCGGGGCATCAATGATACCAGATATGCCACTCGACTTGGTCGACCGTATACGCTCCTTCCCCCTGTTCCTATCTGCGCCGGACTCCTTCCTCGCGGCAATTGGGAAGCATCTGCGCCCTCAGGTCCACGCGCCGCACGATCACATCCTGACAGAGGGCGATGACGCAAAGGCGATGTACTGGCTCGTCCGAGGCGTTGTCGCCGTAACATCACGAGATGGCGAAGCTACATACGCCGAACTAAAGCCCGGGTCCTTCTTTGGCGAGATTGGCATTCTAATGGATGTACCGCGCACAGCGACAATTATCGCGCGAACAAAATGTCTTCTTGTGGTGCTGAAGAAGGAAGATCTACGTGCCGAGCTGCCTAAATTCCCGGAGATGGAGAAGGCCATTCGCGAAGAAGCACAGGAGAGGTTGACTATTTTGAATAAGAAGAGGAAAGAGAGCGGATTCGGGCCGACCATTTATACAACGTTGCCATCGCGTGGCGCGAAGAATGCGGCGCGCGAGGCTGTACCGGGCGAGGTTTCGCTGGGCGACACAGGATGCATCGAGCAGGGCAGCGTTGTCAATCATAAGAAGCGAAAGTCACCTAGCCCTGGAGTTATTGACGATCCCACACTGAGCGCGCTGGGCAGCGGATTTGTTAGTATACGGAAGACATTGAAGGAACTACCTTTATTCTCGTCGCTACCGCCCGAGATTCTGCATTTTCTTGGACTGAGCGCTCAGCCGCGGACATACCCACCCTTTACGGACATAATACAGCAGGGTTCTGTGGGAAATGACATCTATTTTATTGTGCGAGGAGAGGCGGAGGTAATACGGATGACGCTGGAGGATGGCGAGATCACGGAGATGCTCGAGAGCTCCCGTATGCGCCCGCGCCTGAAGCAGGGCCAGTATTTTGGAGAGGTTGCGAGTCTGGCACTGGCGCCGAGGCGGACGGCAACGGTTCGCGCGATTACTGTAGTGGAATGTCTAATGATTGGTGGGGACGTTTTGGAAGAGCTCTGGAGGAGATGCTCGCCAGATATTCGAAAGCAGGTTGAGGCAACCGCAAAGGCTAGATATGGGCGGCCAAAGGAAGAGGATGTAGTGATGACGGACGTCGATAGCACGACGCCCTCGATTAAGAGCCTCAAAATCGCTGATCGATCGCCCAAGTCTCAAGTCCGCGATCTTCCCCAGGTTACATTTACACCCTCGAAACCGCTCAGTCCACCTCACCAGACCAATCTACCGGACGATAAAGACAATGTCGAATCAACGGACACGGATCCAGATCCGTTTCTAAGTATTGATATGGATAATATGAGGTCAAGGATGAGTCGGCGGTCGTCGTGGGCACCGATCCCTCCAGAATCTACGTCGCCCGAGGACGAATCAGAGGAGGCAGAACCGCAGATTACTCGACCACCAGGCTCGTCACCACTATCGTTTACACACCCGATCACCCCACCACAAGAGTCTCAGCTAAGATCAAAGAGGCCTCGGACTGTGCATCGACGACCAAGCGAGTTCAGTCAAGGCATACTACCCGACAAAGTGCTCGTGAGAATCTTTAAAAATCTAGATATCTACCACCTACTGCGCCTCCGTCAGGTGTCCCTGCACTGGCAGAAGCTCCTTTCTTTCTCGCACGAGCTCGCGTGCGATCTTGACCTCTCATCTTATAGCCGCTACGTTAACGACCAGGTGCTGGTCGATGTCATCTGCCCCTTCGTCGGTAGCCGCCCGCGTACCGTCGACCTCTCAAACTGCTTCCACATGACCGACGAAGGCTTCAATACCCTCGTTGCCTCATGTGGCGCCAACGTGAAAGCTTGGAAAATGAAGTCGGTATGGGACATCACCGCCAACGCCGTCCTCGAAATGGCCAACACTGCCAAAGGCCTCGAAGAAATCGACCTCAGCAACTGCCGCAAAGTCTCCGATAATCTTCTCGCACGTATCGTCGGGTGGGTCATCTCTGAACCCCCTCCAGGCGCCAGTGCCCGCGCCGCCTCCCGCAACGCAAACATCAATTCGCCACCCGTAGGCACCGTCGTCGGATGCCCGAAGCTGAGCCGCCTGACACTCAGCTACTGCAAACACGTCACCGACCGCTCCATGGCGCATCTGGCAGTGCACGCGCACTCGCGCTTGCGCAGCATTGATCTTACGCGCTGCACGACCATCACGGACGGCGGGTTCCAGCACTGGAGCATGTATCGCTTCGCGAAGCTCGAGAGGCTCATCTTGGCGGATTGCACGTACCTGACTGATAACGCGGTGGTGTACTTGACGAATGCGGCCAAGGGGCTGAAGGAACTCGATTTGGTATGACTCCTCCCAAAATAAACCCCTTTTATGAACCCACCCCATTAACACCTCTCAAGTCCTTCTGCTGCGCCCTATCCGACACCGCCACCGAGGTACTATCTCTCGGCTGCCCACAACTCCAATCCCTCAAGCTCGCCTTCTGTGGCTCCGCCGTCTCCGACTCCTCTCTCCGCTCCATCGGCCTGCACCTCCTTGAGCTGTCCATGCTTAGCGTCCGTGGCTGCGTCCGCGTCACCGGCGTCGGCGTCGAGGCCGTCATCGAAGGATGCACGCGTCTGAAGTTGTTGGATGCGAGTCAGTGCAAGAATTTGGCGAGGTGGCTCGAGGGAGGCGGGGAAGAGAGGGCAAGGAGGTTGTATAGACGTAGAGTAAGAATTTTGACGGAGAAGGAAGGGGATAGTCTGAGGTGACGTGGATTGAGGGGGAGGATTAGTAAATGCTTTGGATGGGGGTAAGAAGAGCGAGGCGTTTGTGCGGTTGGGCTGGCGCTGAGATGGTTTTGCTGCATTTGGTTTGATTTGGAGAGAAGGGGATGGCCGGAGTGGCATTTGGAAGGCCTTGGCCACTCACTCCACACCGGGAGGAGCCGACAACAGCTTTTCCTGTTCACAATTTTTTTTTTGTTATTTCTGCAACCCGGAAGGGAAGGTCACATTTTACAGTATATACCCTGATCAATATAAACGGAATTTGCCATTTCATTTTCCTTCACTTCTTGGGTTGGGGGCCGCCGATTCAGTCCAGATTGTTTGACAGCCATGGGGTGTCATCCCGAGCGCCCGCACCCCAATAACCTGGGCGCTGGACTCCTTGGCTGGCATCACTGTTGACATCCGGTATCCCGCGGACGTCCGTCTGCATCAATTCGCATTTCGTGCGCCTACCTCTTGTGACACATCTTGGGGCGGCGAACGGACGGACTCATTGCGCGTTGGTCGGAGATCCCGCGGGGTACGTATGCCACGGACTTTACTTGCGTGGAGCTGGAGTACAGACGTCGGGGAACAGGTATGGATTGATCAGTAGTAGCTGGGGGGTTTGTTATAGTTTCGGTTATTCACTTCGCCCGCCGGGGTGTGTATGGACAGGGTGGGCATTGATCCTATGCCGTTTTAATCCTAGCTGATTCCTTCCATGGTGTTCATCTCTCCTTGCGTCCCAACAGACCCATCTCCCCAGTATGCAGCTTCCTCTCGCGGCACTTTTGTCTCAGTGCTTTCGGCGCGAGCCCAAGATTTTCCACGCCGGCACGCGCGGCCAAGTCGGGGTGGCGCTCGGGGTTTTCTTTCCGCGAATTGGCACGCCCGCCAGCCACCACAGACCCTGTCGGGCGAGGTTCGGAGTAGATTTTCAGTGTCTCAATGGGATCGCCGGATCGTGTACGTACGCGAGATCTGTTGCCATGTCTCCGTGGTCGTGAGGAGTGCCTGGTGGGGAAGGCTCTATTGCAGGGTAAGCCATGCCGAGCTAATGCTTGTGAATCCCAGATAGGAGGATGATCTGGGGGTATCAGTAGCGCATACCCACTATTATAACATTATAACAGCCAACAGTGTCGTCTGCAGCAAGGGAAACTCGAATCCTGCGTTGCATTGTATTGTACATAGTAGGTCCGACCGAGTGCTACTGCATCTTCCCTGTGTCCTCCTTTCCCTCCTATTAGACTACGTATGATTAGAGTATAGCGCTCCACTCGTCCTTCGTCCTTTTACAAAGCAAAAAAGCCACTATCAGCCCGTGGTATTACCCTCCACAATCGAGTACGAGAAGTGGATTTCCGCAAACTTCAATGTGTCATGTCGTGTCGTTGAGGTTACAATGCATTCGGGGAGGGTTCCGCGCGGGTTGACGGCACTGTACGGTGGCAGCAGAGTGCCCTCCGCCTTCCGCCTTTAGCTTAAGCGGGCCTCGCCTTTCTGCGGGCCGCCTGTCTTCGAAAGTCTTATCTAACTCCAGTACCCGCTCCGAAATGGAAACCCGCCCATGCTAAGCTAAGCTGGGCAGGTGAGCTAGCTTCTGCGCTGTGTCATGTTTGAATCCTTCGGCCTTTTTTCTTTCTTCTCTAGTTGTACAAGACCTTCTTGCTGTGTGAAATTAAATCAGAGGACTTGGCGCTGCTACCATGAATCCTTCGCTCCTCAAGTGTACCCAGGACATGGTAGTCCTTGGCAGTCTTCCTGCTCCCTAGCTTGATGCATTATTCCGTTGCTGCTGGTTGGTGGAAGTGTACTACTGTAGCTGTGATCTACTAGTCATTCATAATGTCTACTCTAGCTGTACACGCTATATATACAATATTTTCTAGACATATGTACTCTAGGATCCGACTTTCCGTTCTACAAGAGGTACCGGAAAGTTTCCTGGTCATGCTCATCCCTGACCTCTCCTTCTTGCTCAGATTTCGACAGCTTAGAGTTGTGCCAAGCCATCAGTAGCACCACAATTACCAGCGCCACACCCCCCACCGCTGTGATTGCGAGGCCAGCCGTGAATCCTGACGGGTATTTCGGCGACTCTTCAGTGATGAACACATTGCTGCTGATGAAATTTGCGCAATTCCCGATTCCAAGCTGTACAGCTGCACCGACCGCCTGGGCCGGCCGTCCTCGTAGATTCCCATTCAGCCACCCGATTAGAATAGGCATTTGCATGAAGGCTCCGGAGGCGATAGCGAAGAGGGCAAAGTATCGCACTCCAGGCGGCTGCACCTGCGCAAGCTGGATCGCCCACCCAATGAGCGAGAGTGCAATGCCGAGGAAGACGAAGGGATAGCGGAGAGAGATTTTGCCGGACAGGAAGGAGGCCGAGAGCGTGAATACGATGCCGACGATCCAGATCGGGATCGACATGACCTGTGCGGTCGACTTGGTCCAGCCGAGCTCCTTGAGGATGGTGGGGGTGAAGGCAGAGATCGAGGCGGCGCTCATGTCGCAGCAGAAGAAAACAACCGTGCTAACGATCTCTGATTAGCTTGTGATGTATAAAAAAGCAGATGATGGGTGTCTTACAAGCCCCACACTTTCCAGTCGAGGAGTATTTGCAACCATGGTACACCCTTCATATCAATCTTCTCGTCGCCACGATCGTCACGTAGACGCTTGAGGAGGAAAGCACGCTCAGGTTCCGTGAGGAACTTGGCATCCTCAGGAAACCCTGGGATAACCACAAATGCAACGACGCTGAAAGCGACGGTGATGAGTCCCTCAATAATGAAAACCCATCGCCAGGATTCGTAGCCTCCGAGCCCACCCATGTTCTCGAGAGCGAACGCGAGGAGACCTCCGCAGGCACTACCCCCAAGTGCAAAACATATGAACCACGCGAAGCGGACATTGAACTCGCTGCGCTTGTAGTACTGACCTATGAGTAACGCGGCTCCTACTCTCAGTTAGTAGATGATATAGATGAAAAGAGTGCGTCGAAGAGCATACCTGGTGGGAGACCAGCTTCTAGAACACCCATGAGGAAGCGGCACGCAAGCAAACCACCGTAGCTCTCAGTCAATCCCTGGCACATGGAAACAACACCTTTTCACAACTTGTAAGTATTTGAGGTAATAACTCTACCCATTGCTGCACTCACCAAGTATAAACATCATGCCCGCCAGCCAGTAGTTCGGCTTGATCTTGTTCATACTCATAATCAAGTTGCTCGGAATCTCAACTATGACAAAGGGCAGGTAGAAGATCCACAAGCAGGTATTGAAGCCGTTAGATGGCATATTGAGCGACTTCTCAAGGCCGAAAAGCCTCGCATTGGCAATATTGGAGCGGTCGAAGAAGGAAACAAGGTAGAGCGTGCCCAAGATTGGTACGAGGCGGAGGTCGCATTTGAGGAGTAGTTTCCTGGCCGAGATAGCTTTCAATTGATCAGAATCAACTCTCGCGATCCCCTTCTTGTCTTCTCCAGTGTTGGCACTGGCAGAATCAGTCGCCATCACTTCCGGCGTCTTCTCTTGTGTAGTCGTCATGTCTAGGCGATGCGTTCCATACGACGTGACGGGAGAAGAAGAAAGAGAGAGAGGCACGATGCAAGAAGTGCGAAGTCAGAACAATGTAGATCTGGTCGGCCCACTCGTAGCACGTGTGGGCCACGCCCGGAGTCAAAGTCAATGGAACGTGATGACCCTGCACAGAATCAATGGAAAGCGACGTTTCTCCGATGGGTACTTCTACTTACTCCGTAATTCTCATGCAGGTTAGCAAATCCCCAGAACCCCTGTCGACTTCACCAGATGCTTGCGTTTTTTTTGAGCGACCCTTAGCTGCAAATGAATCTCCACATATACAAAGTCGCCGGCGTTATACGGAGTTGGGAGATCTTCCACTGACAGTCCCTTCGCATTGATCGCTGTTGAAGAGGATCGTCCTGCATCCTAGCAATTGCGCTACCACCACCAACATGCAATCTTCCTCATACTGGAAAGTTCCGTCAGTGAGTTGGCTTTGGACTTGGCCTACATATATGGAGGGCATGTCTTGGCTTTCATAGAATGTGCCAAACGTCTTTTTTACTCTCTCCTACCAAGAAGTTCATTCCTAACTCTGGATTGATTCCATTGTTCCCGAAGACTAGCCCATCTTCAACCACACCACCGCCGCCATGGCGGAGACACGGGTGCCGCTCTTTATGAGTGTGGACATTATCGCGACTGTCCTCGCCCTTGCCTTCGTCTCTCTCCGAGTCGGGT
This sequence comes from Pseudogymnoascus sp. VKM F-4281 (FW-2241), assembly GCA_000750745.1. Classification (NCBI taxonomy): domain Eukaryota; kingdom Fungi; phylum Ascomycota; class Leotiomycetes; order Thelebolales; family Thelebolaceae; genus Pseudogymnoascus; species Pseudogymnoascus sp. VKM F-4281 (FW-2241). Next base: position 32,271 of record JPJV01001237.1, read on the forward strand.
ATAGACATGCAAAGAATGCTCTTACTCTCTCCGACTACATGATATGTTGCGCCATGGTTCGTAACCGGCTTGATTTATGTGGTGTCGCCCTTAAAAGATATGGTGCTTACTGGAAACCCAGATCACGTCCTTGATCCATATGATCCTAGACATCATCAGTAAGACCGCCGTCCATGGTTCTTCAATCTACAGTTCTGACAGTCTATTAGTCTGCGCCAAGTTCGGATATGCCCGCCACCAAAATGATCTCCCACCCGACCTTAAGGGGTCCTACAAGACGATGATTGTGTGTGATCCCTTTCCCTTTAGCAGCCACAAACTTCTGACCATCTGATTAGCTTTTTTGGCTCATACAAATCTTCACCAAATTTCCGTTGATGTTTAGCAAGCTCTCGCTGAGCTTGGTATATCGTGACCTGCTTAGCACTGCCGACATTCCAGTTGTACGCTTCTGCCGCATAGCTAATCATATCACCATGGTCATTGTCGTTGGCTTCTTCACGGCCGCCACTTTTGTTGGTATCTTCGCCTGCCAGCCAATCCATAAGAGCTGGTTTTCCAAAGAACCTGGTCACTGTGTTGATACTCAGATCATGTTCAACTACGTCACGTCATCTATCAATATTCTTACCTCGTTGGCACTAATCGCCATCCCGCTGCCAATTCTACTTCGGACACAGAACAAGCGCATCGAGATCAAGCAGCTAATAGCGCTTGTAATGCTAGGCCTAATGTATGCCCCTTTAAATGACTTTATCTTACTGAGTCGAATTAACCTTTTCCCTGTAGTGATACTGCTGTCTCCATTGTCCGCCTCTGGATGATAAGCGGCTTCTACGAAGTCAAGCTTGACTTCACTTGTTTGTTTCCACCCCCTCGTTCCCATAGTATCTACTAATGCACCTAGACAACGCCATCCCAACGCACCTCGTTATTGTAATCGAATTCAACATAACCATTATTGCAGCCTCGTTGGTTGTCATGCGACCCTGCTTCCAGGCAATTTTTAACAAGCTGTTCACCGACTCGCCGTATAACTCGAATAATAGATCTCGAAACACTCAAAATCAGTACAGCCGGTCGGGTTATATCATGTCGGATAACGGTCCTACCAAGAAGCGGATTAGCTCTGAGGCTTCCGATGACTTTCCGAGGACAGGGATCCAGAAGACGGTCGATATTGAACTCAGTAGTAGAAACATCTCTACTGAAGACATACTACAGCCTCGGGATCGCTTTTGAGGAGGCGAAGGACTGCGAGGAAAGGGCTGTTGCCCAGTTTGTATGACACGGCATGGCTATATTTATTATCCACCCACTGCCGCGGATGCTCCAGAGAAGCAGGATTTCCTGGACCGATAGCGGGCCGACTCCATGATCTCTACCTTCGACAGAATGGTTAGGGGGAGAACATTGCATCTGTATTTGTGAGACGATTTATGATACCCCCTTTAATTATGCACGGAATCCAAAGATAGAATTTGTTGGAGTATTATCATTTATAGCCTGAGGAGTCGGAATGGCGTATTTACTGTCACTCGATACCCCTTGAAAACGTTTGGAAGAATATTTATCCAGCAATATATCAGTTCTATTATGCTCGCAACCACAAACCTTCAGTCCATTGCCCCCTACATAAATGATTTCTAAGGACAGCCGTTATTTACTTTGGCAAAGCGCAATTAAGTTGCCTGGTCCAGTACTCAATTGGTTCATTGCCTGGCCAAAAAGTTTAGCACGAGATCATTGAACTTTCCAGCATCTTCCCAATAACACCAATGCCCTCCAAAGTCCACAACAACTCCGCAAACATATGGATCGCATGCCTTATCAGACTTGTTTTTGTCTTCAAGTATAGCATCTACAATCCACATTGGCCCTGCGGCTGGAAAGCATCCGCTTCTTTCGCTCGCAACGACCAATATGTCAGTGCTACTGTCACTTTTCCCACCGAAATTCTTCTTGATAGAGCTTCTCCAGTCTATAGCAGTATGATCAGACATCAAGTTTCCAAACCACGTCGGATCACCTTGCTGGGCAATCTTTAAAAAAAAGCTAGTGTCGTCCTCGTGGGCTTTCAAGTATGCCGCCTCGGAGCCAAACTGCCCTCTTCCCCAGGCGGGGTCCCAGGCATATGCCAAGCAACCATTAACGGTGCCTTTGTAAACGTCGTCGGGATTCGTCGAAAGTGTATCCAGCATGTTCTTCAACGATTCCGAGGAGTTGAGGGACCTATTGCCATACTCTGGGCCCCATGTGCCATCTTGCGTGTAGTTCTGAAGCGGAGCCTGATCCACCCATATTAACTTGTCAAATGTTCCCTTTCCAAACTGTTCTGCGAACGACCTGAGGATGTTGTCAGTGTCCATTGTAACGTTCAAAGTGAATGGTAAAATCCTAACCAAGTAATCGCACAACCAAGACTGCCAGCTATGCAGCTCGGTCGACGAGCATTCCGGCCAGTATTGCCTTTATCAGCTGGAAGTCCTGGGTCCAATCCCAACCAATCCACGAGTTCCTTCAAATCTTTGCCTAGTCTTTCTACTGTGGCATCCTGGCCATCTGGTCGTCGACCGGAACGTCCATGTCCACGGAGATCTGGAACAATAACCCAGAATAAATCCTGTAAAGCGCTGATATTGCGATCCCAGACAGCAGAGGATCCGGTAAAACCGTGTAGCTGAAAAGACATTAGTATGTACAAGAGGTCCGAACGGCGGCTCCATCTTACAAGAATTAATGGCTTCTTTGCTTGGTCACCATGGACTTGGTAGGCAAGCTCTATTCCATCGGCGCTTGTAAAGAAGTTGTACCCACCAACTATAGTCGTCGAAGAAGGCATCTCATCAAAAACAAATAACCCACTTGTTATCTTTAATGTGCTTCAAACTATATAGCCAACGTGAACGCTACAAGAGAATGAGCTTGCGAATGAGATATGTCAGTACCTAACTTTGTGGTTGAAGGCAGTTGGAGTAGCTGTTCTCCACTTCGATTGAATTGCGCAAAATCACCTGACAGCGGCACTTCAGAAGTTCGGTGTCACGTGTTATATTATCGTTTGCTCTGTGGCTCTTTCCATATTGTGTTCTTGCTATGGAGCTGTTGTACTGGCTCCATTGATATCTCTTCATATTATTATATGCATAGCGTTGCCGCCACCAAGCCTTCTCTTCCCGTTTAGAATCTTTAGTCAGACGTAAGCGCTGGACACTGTAGAATCCACTCATCGAAATTCATATTCTTCAATACCGTCGAAAACCCACGGGGTATCCCAGTATTACCGCAGATTTCTTCTTTTCTCTCGTCGCTCACGTAGCTCGGCCTTTCGTCGGTTGTTGGGTATTCGATCAAAAATACTGGCTTTCCAGCAGCGATGACAGGCTCGTAGTCACCACATTCGTCGTACTGGAGACATTGTTCAACAACACTCCATTGAATGAGGTCAAGAACCTGATTCAATATCTTTGCCCCATTCTTCAAACCGAAGGACATATTCCGAGCATGTGCCGCGTCGGCAAGAAAGGCCACAAAGTCCACAGCAGTGCCCGTCGTCAAGTCTAGCCCCGAATCATTCTCGTACCCGTCAATATTGTCCGGGTCAACGCCGTCACAACCTTTCTTTGCAGCCTGGTCTAGGCGTGCGAGCATGATATTTCGGGCATTGGCGGAGCTGGTGTTGAGCCAATATTCTCCCTCCCAGCCTTCCAAGCCATTGCCGTAGTCTTCGGGCTTAAAGATTGCAGAATCAGGGCGCCAGTCCTCATATGAACCGGCAGAGAAGTAGCATATCACCTTCCGACCCTGTCCTTGGGCCCAAGCAATTATGCTAGCAGTGCTATCGAAGAGATCGATGTCATACACCGGGACGTCGATTTCGGTTTCATTAATGGGTGCCTGTAAAACAATCTGCCATTTTACCCCGACTTCAGGCTGCCAAAGGGATGCTGCAGACGAGGAGGCCCCTGTCGTAGGCGTGATCTCTGGGGTGCCGTCTGACCTTGCATCCGATGAACTCGCAGTGGATGAAGAGCGGCGGCTGCTCAACCCAACCCCGAGACCAACAGCTAGTCCCACGAGAATCAAACTCGCAACAACTCCAGAAATTACCCAGCGCTTCCTCTTAGAAAACCACCCTCGTTGGCTTGTGTTGGCTTTGGTATAGTTGGGCTCCCCTGGATGCGCATTATTGTCTACCACTGGGCAGTATTCAGTTGATTAATTCCCAGACTCTAGGAAACGGCGTGCTCTTTCTTGTTTCTCGAGCAAAGTTTGCAAGGGCACTCCGCTACAGACTCCAGACTGCAATGCTGACCGCAATTTCCTTCATGATGAGGCCGTCGTCAGATGTTTGCCATACCTTCAAGGCACCCACTGGCAGGCTGACACAGAGCAGCCCCCTGCAGCAGTAAGTCAGCGATGCCTTGGCGCAAAAACTGCGGCGCACCACGAAAAGCCTCGCCGCCATTCCGTTCTATACTCCTGAACCCAGCATTGATCGATCCATCACTGATTCCTGAATCACATGACACTTGTCAGGGTCTAGCATTACCGTTTTTTCAAGAGGACACACAGTGTCCAAGGGAAGGGAAGGACTTGGAACTCGCTACATTACCAGCAGCAACAAGGGGCCATGGGCCCCTCACACATGTTGCCGCGGCATCTAGCACAGGACTGGGTAATTAAATGTCGTCAGCTACATCGTCAACAGAGCGGATGTGGTGGCGCGTCTTGCGATCCTCGCGCGTTACGAATCAAGGCACAGTCGCCCTACCGTACTTCGCATCTACTATGACCCTCAAGTTGTAACGATGGCTGGGTATGCAATAGTGGCGGCTTTGTCGGGAAACAATTGTGATTTATATTGCCTGCAAGCGCCGGCTCGGGGTCCTCGATGCCATTTCCGTTGCAGATCTTGGACAAAAATTACAATCCCCGCCTCCTTTCGTATCTGACCGCGGACGATCTCTCGACAACAATGCATTCAACGGTGCAGTATAGCAGTAGCGCAGCATGGATCTCTTTTCTAGAATCATCTAGAAGAAATTAGTCCGTTGACCCAGATGAAGGAATTCGCTCTACTTCAGCATGCTTGTTGATTTTCAATACAACAACAACAGCAGAACCGACGAGCATACAGGCAAGACGTCATCTTGCTCTGTAGTTAACTTTAGAAATTGTGCATCAGTGAGCCTAACAACAGAAAGACGATGTCACCCTCAATGAAAGGAGCAGGCGCCACCAAAAGGCTGAATCAACGGCTCTTACTCAAGCCACAATTACTCTACGGGGCAGTTAAGTGCCATCCCTTGCCAATCATCAACCTGGCGGCTTTTTGTGGCTAACATTGTCCACCAATTCCCGCCGCCAGAGCAATTTAGCCGCAATATATACCCCCTGTTCCCCACAAAGTGCCATGAATCCAATCAGCAACTACCGACGATCCCTAGATAGAGTGTTGCGCCATGTCCCCATGATTGGCGATCCTTCCTTCTTGGAATCGCGGGGGCCCCGCCACTATGTTAGAAACATTAACGTCCGGGGTCAACTACTATACGACGTTTCGTTGAAATGGTTCAAATGGAGCGGGATAAATACGAAAATCTTGGCGACTCCGCATCAAGCTACAAATTGAGTGGCATTAATTTTCAAAGCTTGGCGACTCCGCATTCGACCTCAACGTGAATATATGCCATCAAATTCGATATATGGGGAAAGGCTGCGCTTGGAGCGCGGGGAGATGGGGTAGTGGGTATGCCAATGGCGGAAGGGGCATGGCCATCTTGGCCCTTCATGCTGCCGCTCTAAATCCCAGAGGTTGTCAACGGTCTCTTCCTCAAATTACAAGACGGCTTTCTGTCTCTTCTCATCCAGTCAACCGAGAGCTTGTCAGGTTTGATATTGGCTTTAAATCAAGGCTCAGGGCAAAAATGTTATTCGGGCAAACAATTAGCCTATGCCCGGCCCTTCCATCAGATGACGAGTGTTCTACAAGGCCTTCTACGCTCCATAGCCGACGGCATTGGCATCTTCAAGGAAAGATCTACAAGGCACATCCAGGGGCAGAAGTGTCGATGCGAGGAAACTCTCCACTACCCAAGCTGGCGACGGAGCAGTCGTTCCACATTCCGAGCCGACTTCCATAGGAAGCCCTCAAAATGAAGCATCAATCTACAGCTCCCATATTAGCCTCCCGCCGTCTTCGGGCCTGCTTCCCACTCAGCGCCAGATGCAAAGAAGATGTAGATCCGCCACGACTTCCCGGATTGATTCACGAGTTCTAGCCCATAGCTGTGGGGATATTTTGCTTATAAGAGAGGCGTCTCCCCCAGATTATCTGTAGTTCACTATCACCCTCTTGTACATTCCTCAACAACCTGACTTTGTATATACTCCCGCAGCCATGAAGTACTCTCTATCATACACCGCCCTGACGGCGGCAGTTGCTGTCACCAGCGTCTTCGCTGCTCCGGCCGTTGTTCAAAAGCGCGCTGCCTGCGACGCCCCAGTCACGCTCAGCGCAGAAACCAACCCATTTTTGGACAACAAGCTCTACGCCAACCCCTACTACGCCGCTGAGATCACCGCCGCTATTGGGAACATGACCGATGAGACCCTCATTGCTCAGGCTCAGAAAGTTGCTGAGGTTGGCTCATTCAAGTGGATCGACACCATCTCTGTCATCCCCACCATTGATGCCATGATCAAGGAGGTTCCTTGCGGAGACATCATCGGTCTTATTATCTATGATCTTCCCGGCCGTGATTGTGCCGCAAAGGCATCCAACGGTGAGCTTGCAGTTGGCGAGCTTGAGAGGTACAAGACCGAGTACATCGACCGTAAGTAATGCAGCTTTGGGAATTTTTCGTTTTGCTAATCGTATTCAGCAATCGTCGAGATCTTCAAGGCGAACCCAAACACCGCCATCGCTCTTATCATTGAGCCAGATTCCCTCCCCAACTTGGTCACCAACATCGACCTCGTCTCCTGCCAGGAATCTGCTGAGGGTTACGAATCGGGTGTCGCATATGCTTTGGAGCAGCTCAACTTGCCCAACGTGGTTATGTACGTTGATGCTGGTCACGGTGGATGGCTCGGATGGGATGAGAACCTAGGTAAGGACCCTAAACTTCACGCCAGACTTGCCATTCTAACATATTGAACAGCCCCCGGTGCTGAGGGTCTTGCCAAGGTCTACAAGGCCGCTGGCTCGCCATCGCAGGTTCGTGGTATTGCCACCAACATTTCTGGCTGGAACGCCTTCAAGATGGTCCCCGGAGAGTTTGAGAACGACGCAGATGGAGCGTACAACCAGTGCCACGATGAGGACCGCTTCATCACCATTTTCGGTGAGGCGCTTGCTACTGCAGGCCACCCCAACCACGCCATCACGGATACCGGCCGCAACGCCGTTCAGGGTCTCCGCCTTGAGTGGGGTGATTGGTGCAACGTCATCGGTGCCGGCTTCGGAGCCCGCCCAACAACAGAGACCGGAAACGAGCTTTGCGATGCCTTTGTCTGGGGTAAGCCCGGAGGAGAGAGTGATGGTACCAGCGACACCACCGCAGACAGATACGACTCTTTCTGCGGACACGAGGATGGTGAGTAATCTTAACAAACGTATTCCCAAAACAACGCTAACATGATTCTTTCACAGCCTTCAAGCCATCCCCAGAGGCCGGTGCCTGGCACCAGGAGTACTTCGAGATGCTCCTCAAGAACGCCGATCCGCAATTCTAAACAACCAACATGGACGTTGGGAAAGGTCTTGGATCCACTTAGAAGGAACAAAAGTTGGCAAAGATTTGTTGGGCGATCTTTACCGTCGGTCTAGGAAGTTATGGCTTTCGCTGACAAGCCACTTGAACATATGATAAACCCATAGCTTGTACATAAAAAAGAGTATTCAATTTGCTCGCTTGAGATTCTAACTAAAATGCCGCGAGTTCTCGATATAGTGATTAAGATGTAAATTACATTGACATGTTCACTACATCTAGTAGTGCTTACTTGAGATTGTTGATTCCTCTTTTGGGAATCATTGCCGAGGGCTGGATAAATATATAGAATGACATGCTTATATGAAAATTACGGGATAGTTCTAACAACACACTGTTGGGTCTACATGAATTTAACCAGTATAGGCTTCTCTCTTACAAAAATTTAGAGTACAGTTATTTATTTTATTTATTTATTCGTATTCGGTCAATTAAAAATATGAAGGCCGAGTACTTGTTGAAATATTACCCTGAAATATTACCCTGAAATATAATTGAAAATCCAACATTGTATAGAACGTTGATACTCAAGACCAAAACGATTCAAGTTTAGCATGAATATGACAGCCTATATTATAATTGCCATGGACTCGCCCATAAGGTATGTTGTCGCTGGTCGCTGGTCAAATTCCGTCGCTGGTCCTCCCCACTTGCCTAAACTGCGGGGAAACTTCTGTGCACAACCATCCCCCCCGCATTCTACCCCACGGAACTAATATAGTGCCGAGGGACGGCAACGTCGTCAGCATACTACTTACATACAGTATAAACTTATGACTAGCACACAAACATAATTATATGATTCAAGAATGACAAATGGCTATTTTTGAACCATAACTTGACTACTGCATAGGCAGGCTTATAACCCCAATTGCAAATGTTTTGCTCAGACTCCGCTTTGTTGTACATCCTCTATCAAAAGTGCTTATAGTTGAGAGATAAATCATATCTCGATACATATACCATTTGTATCCATCCGTTCACCCTTGCCAAATTACATCTTGAAGAAGCTCAATCATCATCATCATGCATATCCCCCCGCACCCCACGACCAGCTGCACCCTGAGCAGATACCCTCCCTTCCCTTGCTCGCCCCGTGATATCTTGCCATGTTGCTCCAAATCTCCTCCCTGTAGAGGCCAACAGACCCTCCTCCTCATCAGCCTCTGCATCCTGGTCAATCTCGCTCATATTGAGCTTCGGCGTCCGAAACAGTGCGGTGACGAATATGATGAAAAAGATACCCAAGAATGCAAACTGCGCCCAAAAGTCCAGTGCACCAAAGAATGGGAAGTTGGCAGTGATCCGATTGATGAATGTTGATACCACACTGGGTGTACATATGTTTCCAGACTTGTCGGCATGAGACAGTTTGGTGCATTGTTTGATGAGTTCTGGGTGGTCGGTACAATCTGGCGCATCCCCAGCGTGCTGGGGTGGATTCGTACAGAAAGTCTGAGGCCCATAGAGCGAGTACTGAGGTGCAACTATAGTCGTGATCGCGTAGTTGATTGCCAAGACGATCAAGCTCAGCATCATGGTTGCTAGCAAAAGTCCCTGTGGAGATGTACGGCCCTTGCGGATCTCAAAAAGCCGAACCCACAGGAACCTAATCCCAATTCTTGCGATGCCTGCCACAGAGCTTGCGAAGAAAAACAGGACCAAAAGAGCCATCAATACGTAATCGATGGGGAAAACTTTCGACGATTGAACAAAGATCCAATCGATCGGCTGGACGATGTGAACGCTGTCAAGAATATAGCCACACTGCTCTTTGCAGATGGAATTCTTGGCCTTATCGATTCCAGTGATTAGCATGGATACCCAAATCAAGATCGAGATCAGAAGCATAAATATTCCACCAAGTAACTTCAATGGTCGGAAAATCGCGCAGAGTTTTGTCCAGGTCTTCGCGACCTTAGACCGACCTTGACCTTGAGCTTCGGCGGCTAGGCGTTCGCGGCGAACCAACGTCCGTTCCTCGCGAACAAGGCCTTCAAGTTCCCGTTGGTCTTTGGCTGGTAATCCATCGGGGCGTCCGGCGCTTCGTCCCTCCAACTGTCGCTGCCTCTCGCGGTTTTGCACCAGATCAGAAGCTGTTGAGGCGTAGAGCTGGGGTGCTGAGATAGATGGCGCAGATTTTATAAAAGATATAGGCATCAACGCAAATCCTGCAGCGGTATATAGCACGTATAACATCGTCCCAAGCGTGATCAACAGACCCAGTGCAAATGTAAGGGCTCGCTCCCCCTTGTTCGCAGACAGTAGCCTCCTAAAGTAATCAAGGTCCATTCGGCCATCTCTGTCGTGTGCTGCGACAGGCACGAAGAACCCGACCAGGAACACAATGAGTGCCAACAGGATGAATACAATTGTGTACTTGAATGCATTCCAGAATCTCTGCGCGAAAGACTGCGTCCCTTCCTGTTCATCGACCTCATCGTACTCCTCGTACCAGAAATAGGTGAATGGGATGACGATGAAGCACAAGAGTGCGTCAAGTGAGTATAGCGTATAGTAGACAACCTTCAGCGTCAGCAGGATAGTGTCCACACGCTCCGGTGTTGCCCAGTCCTTCTTGATGCCGAGCTTCGACGATGATGTGGACGAGACAAGCGCAATGTCGACGGGGAGCAAGAACACCGTTGCGAGCAACGACGTCAACGTAAAAATCGTAACTGTTGTGACAACCGCGGACCTATCTCGAGGCGTCTGATATGTGTATGTAAAAGCCGCTGCAGCTACTGCGACCAGGGCGACAGCAATAGCGTAGGAAAGCCATATGAAAGCTGTTTGAATGAGAGCCATGATGACGTCGATGTCTGGGATCTGAAGAATAGCTGCAGTTAGCTTTGGCGTACCATGCAAGGCGTTTAGAAGACACAAACAGAGGGCTTACACAGTATTCGAACCAGCATCCAAAGTGCTAATTGTTGACACAGTGGAATCTGCGCATTTGAAGCTCTACTATGTAGTTCGGTCGTTGGCGGGGTTGAACAAGACTCGGTGGTGTTTCATGGAAGGATGGTTTCGACCAAGCTTCAGGGACTCAAAAGGTACGTACACACGTACAGACACTATGGACAGGGGTGTGATGGTTTGTGCACTGTGCACGGACCAACGCGGCAGAGAGGTTGATCGCGCGCGTTGCAACTTCGGTCTCAACCTCCATCCCAACTACAAAAAGCTTCACAATTGTCCCCGATTTTCGACTCAGAACACCACGAAATGTATGGGTCGATACTTGTCGCCTCCTCATAATGCAGTGCTTCACGGAACTGGCGCCTCCAACTGCAGTCACACACTCCCTGACCTTACCCTTCACTTCTGGAGCTGCTACGAATCTCATTGTCGCAAAGACCTCGTTGCTCCAGATCTTCTCCGTCAAAACCACCACGGTAGAACTTGAGGCTTCGGGTGCCGATAACGAAGATACCGAAGATGCAATCATCAACAGCAGACGATTGGGGGGCGACGAAGATGGATTCGAGTCCTCGTTTCTCGACCCGGACGCTGTCCAACGTTCAACACTCGCAAGCACAACAAAGCTCGTTTTGGTCGGCGAGTATGCGCTCGCAGGGACGATAACATCGCTGGCACGCATCAAGATATCTGAATCGAAGTCAGGGGGGGAGTCTTTATTGCTCTCTTTCAAGGATGCAAAGCTTAGTTTGGTGGAGTGGGACCCAGAGAGGCATGGGCTGTCGACAGTCTCGATCCATTACTACGAGCAAGAAGAGATTGGCGGATCTCCTTGGGATCCATATCTCAGCAACTGCTTCAATTACTTGACGGCCGATCCTCGTGGCCGTTGTGCTGCGCTGAAGTTCGGAGCGCGCAATCTCGCAATTTTGCCGTTTCGTCAGGGCGATGAGGATACCGAGATGGATGACTGGGACGAAGAACTCGATGGCCCAAGACCGACTACGGCAATAACTACAAACGAGAACAAAGGCCACGACGATACGCCTTATGCCCCGTCATTTGTTCTCCGGCTCTCATCACTTGATCCTACCCTTATTCATACCGTTCACCTGGCATTTCTTTACGAATACCGAGAGCCTACCTTTGGAATCCTGTCTTCAACATTGTCGCCATCCTCCTCCCTCCTCGACGAGCGAAAAGATCAACTCTCATACATGGTCTTTACTTTGGATCTCAACCAAAAGGCATCGACAACAATTTTGGTTGTGACCGGCCTCCCGTACGACTTGTTTCAAGTGATTCCTCTGCCATCGCCCGTTGGTGGAGCACTTCTTGTTGGGGGGAATGAACTTATCCATGTTGACCAATCTGGAAAGGCCAATGGTGTCGCAGTCAATGCACTGGCGAAGTCTTGTACATCGTTCGGCCTCGCCGACCAGTCATCCCTGGAAATGAGGCTCGAAGGCTGTGCTGTTGAACAGCTGTCGGCCGACAATGGTGAAATGCTTCTAATCTTGAATACTGGCGAACTTGCGGTTCTTAGTTTCCGGATGGATGGCCGCTCTGTCTCTGGCCTGGATTTGCGCCGCGTTCCTTCAGAGTCTGGCATTTCCATGGGCTCCCAGGCATCATGCACCAGCCTTATGGGCCGCAATTCAATGTTTATCGGCAGCGAAGATACTGATTCTATCGTTCTTGGATGGTCTAGGAAGTCAAAGCAGGCTGGCCGACGTCGGTCGCAACCAACTATCGACACTGAAGATTATGACGATGTGGATGGGACTGATGAAGATCAAGAAGATGAAGACGAAGACGATTTGTACGGAGAATCCACCGCGGCAATTCCTTTGAAGGGCGAAGTAGCTGCGGACTCAAACAGCAAAGATGGCGACTATGCTTTTCGCATTCACGACTCTCTGGTTAATATTGCCCCTTTGAGGGATATCTCTCTTAGTAAACCAGAGTCCCCTCTTGACGATGAAGACCATGGGGGCTCTAGCAGCACAACACGTCATCTTGAACTTGTGGGAGTTAGCGGTCGAAATACGAGTGGCTCGTTGTCATTTCTAAGGAGGGAAATCGAACCCAATGTCATCGGTCGCTTCGAATTCCCAGAGGCGCGAGGAATATGGACTCTGTGTGCCAAACGACCTTCGATCAAGGCCTTGGAAACGGAAAAGGCCGAAACCACATTAGACACAGAATCCGAGTTGGGAGCCCAGTTTGACCGCCTTATGATTGTTTCAAAATCAGCCGACGATACGCCTGAGGAATCGTCGGTATATGTATTAACATCGGCAGGGTTTGAAGCTTTGGCAGACACCGAATTCGAGCCTGCGGCTGGTGCCACCGTCGAATGCGGGACAGTAGGTAATGGTATGAGAGTCGTTCAGATACTGAAATCGGAAGTCAGGAGTTATGATGGCGGTAGGTCTCTCCCCTCTCCTTTTTCCCCCCATACAATCCGGTATATGCGAGGCTTCATTGAAAGATATTTTGCCAAATATTGGAGTGCATTTGGGAAGACGCACTGCACTAGCTTTGAAGCACCAGAAGAGACCTTCCATAGCATCAATGGAAAATATTTTACCCAGCTACACGACTTGCCTTGCTCCCGTTTGTATTGATATCTTGTGCCGCGCCATTTGATGAACGAATGCTGACCTTTAATGTTGCTGATAGACCTTGGATTGGCTCAGATACTGCCAATGTTCGACGACGAAACTGGCGCCGAGCCCAAGATTGTCGCTGGAAGCATAGTTGACCCCTATATATTGCTTATTAGAGACGATGCAAGCATATTTGTTGCCTCATGCGACAGCGACAATGATCTGGAAGAGATTGAAAGGGAAGACGAAAGCTTATTGACAAATAAATGGCTCTCGGGCTGCCTGTACAAAGATTATACGGGCAGATTTTCTGGGACAGGATCGACGAATGGAAGTGGTTCAGACAAGTCTGTTATCATGTCCTTGTTAAATGCCGAAGGCGCTCTATTTGTAAGTGAAACTTACCTCCGATTTATACCTACGCTAACATCTCACAGATGTATGCGCTGCCAGACCTGAGCAAGCCAATATACCAGGCAAATGGGGTGTCATTTATACCTACGACAATCTCCCCCGACTATGCAACTCGCAGGTCCACTGTGGCCGAGACCTTGACTGAGGTCTTGCTTGCTGACCTCGGTGATGCCACATCAAAATCACCATACCTCATTGTGAGTGCATTTGATATGAGGAGTTACTGCAAGCAAACTAACATTTGTAGTTCCGAGCCTCAAATGATGACCTTACAATATACGAGCCATTCCAAGTCCCATCCGAGGCTCCGCGTCCTTTGTCGAAGTCTCTGCACTTTCAAAAGATTCATAACCCTCATTTAGCAAAGACTGCAAATCCAGAGACGGAAGTAGCTGCCGATCCAGAGTCAGCAAAACGAGATTCACCTATGCGCGCAATCTCCAATGTCGGCGGCCTTTCAGGTGTCTTCTTGCCAGGTGACTCACCTTCATTCGTGCTCAAGAGCTCAAAGAGTACACCCCGTGTTATTGGGCTTCGAGGTAATGGCGTTCGGAGCTTAAGTAGTTTCCACACAGAGGGATGTGATCGCGGATTCATATATGTTGATTCCAAAGGGATTGCTCGCGTTTCCCAACTAGAACCGGAAACAAACCTAACCGACCTTGGGTTGACACTGCGAAAAGTAAAGATCGGAGAGGAGATCCAAGCCGTGACATATCACCCTCCGAAGGATGTGTATGTTATTGGTACAATGATCAATGAGCCATTTGAGCTACCCAAGGATGATGATTACCACCGAGAATGGGCGAAGGAAGATATAACCTTTAAGCCGCTGACTGGGCGCGGGTTCCTCAAGCTGCTCAGCCCAAGCAACTGGTCAGTTATTGACGAGGTTGAACTGGACCCACACGAGATCATCATGTGCATCAAGACACTCAACCTTGAAGTATCCGAGAATACGCACGAGAGGAGACAGCTCATCACAGTTGGCACCGCGGTATCCAAGGGCGAGGATCTAGCCATCAGGGGGCGCGTCTACGTCTACGAAGTCATCACTGTCGTTCCATTCCCTGACCGCCCAGAGACCAACAAGAAGTTAAAGCTCATTGCCAAGGAAGAAATCCCACGTGGCGCCATCACTGGGATATCTGAAATCGGGACGCAGGGTTTTATGATTGTTGCGCAAGGCCAGAAATCCATGGTGCGAGGCTTGAAGGAAGACGGAACCCTGCTACCTGTTGCATTCATCGATATGAACACATACGTGACAACTATCAAGTCTTTGCCAGGTACTGGCATGTGTCTTTTTGCCGATGCCATCAAAGGTGTTTGGTTCGCTGGCTATTCCGAGGAACCATACAAAATGACTATCTTCGGTAAGCAGTCGCAAGGCATGGAGGTAATAGCAGCCGACCTACTGCCTATCGGCGATGAATTATATATCATCGTTGCAGACTCAGACTGCAACCTACATGTGCTACAGTTTGATCCAGAGCGTAAGGCCAACAACCACCTCCATCAGGCACCAAATAAAGAACTAACACCTCGCAGATCCAAAGTCACTCCATGGTCAGCTCCTCCTACAACGCACAACGTTCTCCCTCGGCGGGCACATGCCTACCACCATGACGCTGGTCCCCCTCGATACTCCAACCCCCACGGAACCTACAAATCCAGCCTTGGGACTACTTGTGACGCTCGGCTCCGGTGCGATCGGCATTCTCACACCACTCTCAGAACAGCAATACCGACGTCTAAACGCTCTCAGCAACCATCTGTCGAACCTTCTCTATCACCCCGCAGGGCTCAACCCGAAGGCCTATAGGATAAGCAACACCGCCCCTGAAGCCGTGATTGGAGGCCGACCGGTTGTAGACGGCAGTGTATTGTGGAGGTGGCTGGAGCTCGGTAGCCAGAAGAGGGCGGAGGTGGCGGGGCGGGTAGGTGTCGATGGGGAGACTATCAGGGAGGACTTGGAAGAAATTGCCGGGGGACTGGGCAACTTGTGAGAAAGGATGGATTCCTCGGAGGCACTCATGTCGCCTAGAAGTCTTGACAAAGGGAACGTGCGTAACAGTTACCTAGAGGTTCAGAACAGTCCAGAGGCCCTGTTGTTGCTTAAGTAGCTTATAGACACTGTTAATAAAAATAAGATCCTCAATTACTAGAAACTATCGAGGCTTTTCAACAAGCCAGACGCTCAGAAATCGAGGCAAAGGAAGAGACCCCATCAGCCCACTTATGCGGCACGGACATTATGAGCGGATTTAAAGGTATATCAATGTGAATGTAAAGAACTATATCACGTGAAAAAACGGGAATTGGTCCCACGTCTTAATTCATTGCACTACGGTGCCACGGAAAGACAAATAAGAGACAAAGTAATAATTTCCAATGACTTAATTAGTTGATATCAATCTCCAGCTTTCTCGTAGTCCCCCTTCAGACTCGGACTTTGGAGATACGACCTTCTTACGGTCTTACTGTGTTCTGTACGTAAGCCGCTGCCCCGCAACAACCAATATAACCCCACATATACCCATCGAGAACCGACCCCGCGCGAGGCTAACCTTACCATATAAATATAGTGGGATCTCCTCAAATCACCAATTAATTTATTATTCGTCATATACTCTCCTATACAACTACAATGGGTTCCAACGCCCCAAAAATTAATGTGTGCTTAATAGGGAGTGGTGGTGTCGGCACAATCGGATCCGTTGTCCTCGAGAACTCTGGGCGTGCTCATGTGACTGCTGTCCTGCGCTCCAAGTATCAGGTAGTAAGTGAGAAAGGATGGGATATAGAATCTGTAGATCATGGGACTTTAAAGGGATGGAAGCCGAGTAGAAGTCAGCACCCACCCCCTCTATATTTGAATCCTTTACTGACATGCACGTTCAGTTGTGGCGACGGTTTCTGAAGCTGCATTCCCTCCATCCGGAACAGATGCCCAGCACTACGATTACGTGTTTGTGAGCACGAAGCAGCTCCCGGATAGCTACAGTGTTCCCGAGATGATACGGCCCGTTGTGACGCCAGGAGTTACGGCTGTGGTCCTCATCCAGAATGGCCTTGATATCGAGATTCCCATCATTGAGGCCTTCCCCCAAAACACCGTTATCTCGGGCGTATCCGTAATCGGATCCCGCACTGTGGGGGAGAATAGTATCGCCCACATTGGCAGCGAGAGGGTCATCATGGGCCCTCACTTCCACGACGGACTCGATAGAGAGACGCAGATCCGGCAGGCAACCGAGTTTGTAGCCATGTATGATAGTGGCGGCCCGGGGATTGTCACCCTGGACTTGGACATGTCCAAGGCGCGATGGTACAAGCTACTGTGGAACGGGACATTCAACACGCTTTGCGCCTTAATGAAGATGGATGTTGGGGAAGTGCAGTCGTCCAAGGGAAGAGAGACTCTACTCGTCCCGATGATGCGAGAGCTAATGGCAATCGCGAAGGAGGATGGCGTGGAGCTGCCGGAGGCAGTAATCCAGAAGCTGGCTTATGGCCTACCTAACGACTGCCCGTACCGACCAAGCATGCTGGTGGATGTTGAACAAGGGCGTCTGATGGAGATAGAGGTTATTCTAGGGAATCCACTGAAGAAGGCGGAAAAATACGGAGTGTCTGTACCAAAATGCTCCACGGTGTATGAGCTGTTAAAGATGGAGCAGTGGAGGATTCAGCAGGAACTTTCAGGCGTGGTAAAGGCAAAGCCTAGCAAAGTGGATGGCACCTCTCTATTTTAGATATAGGGAGGACTGAGTTAGCTGTAATTATATACAGTCGATGCTGACATCGACAGCACCCGCATACTCGCTTCCCATTTCATGTACCTGCGCATGGTCGCATTTCGTGCAATATTCAGAGCACCCATCAGCAAAAAAGAGATACAATGGCCATCGTTTACATTCAAGTTTTGGACCTTTCTCCTAAAATATAAAATTTGTTGCTGATTTGTGCTTGTTGATCTAGCCATGGCCTAAGTTTGGAGGAAAAAGTTTGGCCCGAGGTTTTGCCGGCTAGACGCGAGGTGCGACATGTCATCGGGATGCGCAGCATATTTATTTTGCCTCTTATCAGAACTGTTCCGCATTATCACAGATACCCAATTGTTGTGAGGAGTGGAATTGATATACTCTCGGTTCATTAATTAAGCCATTAAGTTAGCTGCCACACTAAACTCATCTTGTAACTACGCCACAGCCTGCCACTGGCATATGGAGAGAGTTGTCTGGTCCTAGACCTGCCATGTCTGGGCGGCCGGTCACGAATGTGACAGAGAACGGAGATACCGAAGGGAATCAACCACGGCAGGATAACCTTGACGGCACTGAGCTGCAAATAACTACAGGACGTCGATCAAATGAAAGCCAACATCTTGGGAACGCTTCCCAGCTGTTGGGAGCTGGGAGTCCAGAAGTTTCAGTAGCCGGAGAATCTCACGAGAGTTCACATGAGCAACCAAGGAAAAGAGCAAAGAGAGGTATCCGGAGTGTGCCTGGATCATCATGTCTGCGCTGTAAAGTAAAAAAGACAAAATGCGAACCATCGGACATCAAAGAGAGAATCTGTAAAAGGTACGTAGGTCGTATCAGCACCGAGAGGATTGGCTACCTCTATATGATTTGCTCCTGGGCTTACAACTATAAAGATGCGAATCTGGGAATCATGAATGCCAATATCCTTTCCAAAGATGTAAGTTGAGAGATATGGATCACTGGACTCGCGTGTTCTACTAGAACTGCGACCTCCCCTACCCGTTATGCCCGCTAATGTGTAACCCAGGGGCGCCGCGCAACGACAACCTTGATATAGGGTTCAGAAATCTGAGTAGTAGTGACCCTAGAAGCGCCGCATTTCAAAATAGAAGCTCGCACGAGAGTTCGTTCGATACGAGAGCAGATTTACAAAGAAAGGATGCACACATCGACAGGTTGGAGCAAACTCTGTCCCATTACACGACATTGGAACATCAGAGAATGGGTGGACATGCATCAAATAGTATTAATGTAGCTGCATATGCTCTTGATCCTTCCCATCGCCCTTCGGCGGATACCATCCCAAGAGACTCTAACGAAGAGGCGTACCTTGATGTGATAGATCAGGGAATCTTGGATTTGAAAACTGCACATGCCCTCCTGCAAGAGTTCAAAGCCATGAACCAGAACTTTCCATACATTGCCATACACCCAGACTTGTCAACGGGAATGCTTCGCCACGATAACCCCATGCTGTTGTTGGCTATTTGTACCGCTGCGGCATGGAAGGACAGAGAGCTCCAGACTAAGCTAGAAAGGGCATACTTGGAAGAATTAGCTGGTAGGATGGTCGTTGATGGCGAACAAACTCTGGACATGCTCCAAGGGTTACTTGTTCATCTCTCCTGGTAAGCTCTCTCGCCCGAGTATTAGCTTAATAAAGAGCCTCGATCTAACCTTTTCACAGGTGCCACTTCCATCTTAAATCCTCATACCGGCTAACTTCCCTCGCCATCTCCCTCGTCACAACCCTCGGTATCAATCGCCGCCCCATGCCCGCAGATCGCCAAAACCTCAGCGTCATGTTTCCCTTTCCCAAAGGCGCGCCTGCCCCGTCAAACTCCGCCAAAACCTGGAGTCCAGACGCCCGTCGTGCCTATATAGGTGCCTACGTCATCTGCTCGTCTTACGCGCACGCCCTGCGCAAAACAAGTACCCTGAAATACACGCCCTATCTCGAAGAATGCGCACAATCCCTCTCCTCTGGCTGCGCTCTACCCTCTGACGTCCTCCTCGTCCACCAAGTCCGCCTCGCCCACCATGTCGAGTCAATCAGCGACACATTCGACTATGACTTCTCCCGCTCTGTCCCCCCTGTTCCGGATTCTCAACTAAGTTTCCACGTGCGCTCCTTCTCTGCGGCGCTCACAGGCATCGAGTCCCTTATCCCAACCCGCCTCACCAAAAACTCCCTCCTCGCAACCTCCCTTCTCGTCGTCTCAGCATACACCCATGAAATAGGCCTACACGGCCTGCACCCCAACGACGCACTCTCCCTCCCCCGCACAACCATCCTAATCGACTGTCTCGGCGCCGTGCGCCGCGTCCTCGATGCCGTGGTCGCGCTGGGCGACTTGGATTTCCGTGCCCTCTTTGGCTACAACTGGGCGCGCATTCACTACTCTCTGAGTCTCGCGGTAGAGCTTAGTCTAGGCATTGCGTCACCGTCGTGGGATGTGGAGAATGTGCGCGCCGTGCTAGCGCTCGAGTCCTATGTTGACGTGTTTGTGCAGCGACTGGAGGGGGTAAGTGCATTGGTGCGTAAGGAGGGAGACCAGGGTGACTGGTTTGGATTTCTGGCTATGCTTTGGAAGGAGCTGCGGCGAAATTATACGGAGGGTATGGGGCGTAGGGGCGTAGTGGTACCTGGGGAGATACCTCCGGTGCAGGATCTGGGGGAGGGGTGGCTTGGGTTAGAGGATATGGATTTCATGCCTAATGAGTGGCTGTGGATGGTGCCAGACGTTGGATTGTGAGTTGCGAGTGCATTTGAGCGACGGGGTTGGCGTTTGGGTGGCCTGGATGGGGGTATATGGGACAGAAAGGTAATATAATGGGAGTACCCTGTTAACTGAAGTGATACAAGTATTGCTAGATAAGCTGCTCTGTATTCACTTCTCATATTTATCCATCGCACTAAGTAAAAGTAGCTTAATGCGTCCACAAATCTTGCCCTACTTGTCTAGGGGCTTTACTGTCGGGTCCCAAAAGGTGGGCTGATACTCATCAAAGTCCAGGAGTTCCATGTCCTCGGGACCAAGCTCAAAGTCATAAACCTGCGCATTCTGCTCTATCCGCGCCGGTGTCACGCTCTTCGGCAATGGAACGTATCCCTTCTGCAGACTCCACCTCACTAGGCACTGCGACCACATCTTCTTCACGTGCGTCTTTGCCAGCTTTAGGAAGACCTCGTCGTTCTTGCGCTCACCGCGCACAAGAGGAGAATACGCCTCAATCACCACGCCCCTCTTGACGCACCACTCGACGATATCATTGCGAGGTAGCCACGGATGGATCTCCCACTGCCCGACTGAGAGCACGCCGCCCTTACCCTTCCCCCCACGCTCTTCTTCCAGCTCCTTGATGTGTTGTTCTAGCTCATCGAGATGGTGCACGCCGTAGTTGCTAACACCGATACTGCGGACCTTCCCAGCCTCTTGTGCTTCAACGAGGGCCTTCCAGGCACCCTTGCGGCCGGCTGGCCCACCGTCAGGAGAGTGAATGAGGATCAGATCGACATAAGTGAGACCGGAGTTTGCGATGGTCTGGTCAATCTGCTTGGCGGCATATTCTTGCGACATCTCCTTGCCGCCGTAGATTTTGGTAGTGAAGAAGATCTCATCGCGGGGGATTCCAGAGCTCTTGATAGCCTCGCCGCAGCTACCTTCGTTGCGGTACATGAAGGCGCTGTCAATCTATGAGCTGTTAAATTAAAGTAATGAAGTGCAGGATAGAAATGAAGTATACATGTCTGTAGCCGATTTTTAGTGCGTGTGCTACGGCATTTGTAGCGTCGGATTTCGGCCTGTAGTCCAGTCAATAAAGTGTGCTTCCATATAGGTGCATGTTGGATATACATCTGCCAGACCTAAAAGAGAAGTCAGTTTCAACCCGCGTTGAAAGCTCAAATAGGGTCATCCTACACCAAAACCAAGAGCGGGAATGTCATAGCCAGCTGAGAGGCGTTATTTTATATTCCGTCCCATGTGAATGAAGCTGGCAATACCAGCCAGACTTACACTTTAGTGGCTTCTTTGAGCCGATATTGAGCTTGGACATCGTGGAAGTAAGCCCTGCACCGATGATGTGCACCTCTGGCACAGGAAGGAACTGTTAAATGAACGAGACGGAGACGAAGACGGATATGAAGACAGTGGTGATAAGAGACTGAGAACGAGATGAATATAAGGAAGAGGGTTCAATCTTTTATAGATAGTTAGACCACCTCTAATCTACATGGAATGAAAAAGAAGTACCCCTGGATTAACAATCAATCAGTTAATAGATGACGTCCTGTTGTGCCACCAAAATATTCCGTTGGTGCTATAGTGCAATGTAATGTGTCCCTTCGGTCGCAAATCACGTGAAAGCATCTGTTGTTTGCAAGACTAATAATCAAAGAGCATGATATGTAAAACTTCTGTTGGTATATCTTCATACCCGAGCACCCCATATATGGACTTGTATGCAATATTTAGAATGATCGACATGAATCTTGAAGCAGTTGACTCTGGATAAACACACTTGAGAAGCATTCGCCGTCGGGTATACAAATCCCCGTGTGGTAAATATTTAGGCACACACGAAATTTGTAAGCTATGAGTAGATATGGTCGGTGCGGCGTTCACAATCGCAACTCTCCATCGTGCAAAGGTTATCATTCTATCATTTGGTTTAAAATCATAACTTGGAATAGCCGCATCACAATTCTCATAATTCCCTTATCCAACCAGGGTTATCCATCATTCATGTATGCCTCCCAAGCTTCTTCACCCCACCTCCTTTCCGTGAACTTATCTTCCAAAGGCAGCATACGCTCCTCGCTCGACACCATGCCTTAACCTGCTCCGCCTTCGCCTCCCCATCATACTTCACCCCATCAAGGCCCTCAGTGTTGAGCCACCGCGTCAGATCTTCTAAAATGATGGGATCGTACATCAACATCTTCTCATACCAACTTGGCGCATGAGGTATCCCGCGCGGCGCCGTTATTACAGCTTTCGTGATGTGATCGAATAGCTCTTTCTCTGCGGAATTCGGTGAGAGCGGGGGCAGCGTAATGTCAGCGATGTCGTCTTCAACTAAGGGAAGAGTGGGTGGCTCCTGGGCTCGAGACGCGCGCCGTCGCGGCGGTGATGGCGTGAGCGAGGCGTCAGAGTCGGAAATCTCTTCGGGGAGTGGCTTTCGCCTTTTTGATTTCTTTATAGGAGATTGGCGGAATTGGGTGGGGGTTTCACTATCCGAGGCCAATCTCTCATTGCTATGAGGCGACAGCGGCCGACTGGTTGTCGGCTTTGGCATCCCTTTGGACATTGGCGACGTGGCTCCACTGTCTTTTCCCGCTCTGCCCTTAGGCTGTGGAGACGCTGGTGCATTCTGTGATGCCCTCTGTGTTTGGTGTGGCGGTGTGGCTTTATCGGCTGCTTTATTTATTATAGTATTAACTCCTAAAGACCCCAATGCTGCCCTTTGCTTCCCCTCCCAGCACTTCTTAAGCAAAGAAATCATCTGCTCCCTCTTTTTGATGGGCTTGAACTTGTAAGAAGCGATTTCTTTTGCCAGCTCAACTGTTGAATACGATTCAAAGTTAGGGCATTGTTCGCCCTTCGTTAACTCAGCAGAACTGTCGGGTTTGCCAACGGAGTTAGCATGTTGTGAAGGCAGCTCCCTTGAAACAGAGGGTTTGTCTGAGAGCAAAATCGGTGCAGCAAGATCTGGTTGAGGGGCAGCTTCAAGTGTATCAATGGTCTCCGTCGCGATTGAAGCAGCACGATCAAACCGCAGTTCCCTTTCAACTTGAGAACTACTGATTAAATCCAGTATTTCAACCTCTGTAGCGCCCTCTTCTTCAATCCTCAACGCTGCCTCCCACAGACTCGGCCTTTTCTTTGGCGATTTCCGCCTACAGGAGGTTGCCGCATTCCGGGTAGGGGGTAAGTCGGCAAAGGGGTCCTCCGATTGGTTTGAGATTTGCATCGCTTGCTGAAGGTCCCTTAAAAATGCAGGGTCGTCGTCCTGCGCAAGTTGACTTGATGTACCAAAGACAAACTCTTGACGATTAGCTTGCTCGCGTGCAGCTTGTGGGCCAAGTAGATCTGGTGGTGGCGGAGCGGCTTTCTTGCCCTTCTTCGGTTTTTTAACTGGGCTTCTTGCCCTCGAATTGGTGCTAGCGCCAGAGGCAGAATCCTTGTGAGATAAATAATGAAGAAGCGGCGTCGGCTCCATATCATCTTCGTTGACTCTCGCGTATGCCGCCGTGGCTCGTTCGGTGATAGTCGCCGGCCTCTTCTTTGCGGCCTTTGTGTTTGGTGCGACTTGTGGCGATGTCAGCATTGCGTTCGTCTTGACTAACTCAATAAGCTTTCGTTTTCGTGCGGTGACTACACCAAGCTCCTGCATAGAAGTTGACGACCCTTCAATCCTAGAATACCCAAAGCTGCCGAGAAGATCGGTTAATCCCTTTGGCGGAGTGTCCAAGTCCACTATTTCTCCTGATATACCTCCGAATGAACGGCCTTTATTTGTAGCCTTTGGTGGCGTCCAATCCGACCGTCTTTTAGCTGCGTCTTGTAAATTTAGGCCTTTGTCGAGAGTTATATCATCTATATCTATATACTCTTCCGTATTCGCAAACTTTGCGAAATGGGCGCTAACAGTGTCTCCTGCCTTGCCATCGTTCCTAGGTATCGAGCCGGCTGAAGATTTGGTTATCCTTCCTTTGGGAATTTTTGTTTGCACTTCCGCGTCGGTCTTTTTCGCTCTCGGCTTGCGAACCGCCTTTTGCTTCAAAGCTGGTTCCGCAGCAGGTCCGACATCCCCCTGATCTGTCTTTTTGGCCCTTGCTTTCCGAGGTTTTTTGAAAGATGATTCGCTCGCACCATTGCCGTCTTTGACAGCGACAGCTTTCTTGGCTTTCGGTTTGGGCGCAGCCTTCACCTTTGACACTTCCGGCATCGCGGCTTCCATCCCCGTCATCTCATCTTCAGGGAAATCCCAAATGGAGTCATTTTGCTTCGGTCCAGCGGTATTGTTTGTCTCCAAGAGGCCGCTAGCGCTCGTACGCAATGACGCGACAATGCTCGGGGCGGATATGCCTGACCGCAAAGTTTGGTTTTGTCGGATGAGGGTATTGGAAGGTGGCAGTCGGCTTGGCGACGAAGACATGGCGTGCGCAAATGTCGCATCATGTCTGTGGGGTTTTGGTGGTGACGATGAGAGAATCACCAGGTCTATTGTCGCCATGCTGGTGCTGCGCTGTATTGTTTTGCGCACAGCGCATGCTCTTGGGACGAGGAACGACACTGTAAAAACGCCTCAGGGTACATTAAAGCGCACAAAATGCCACTGTTGGAGTATCAACAATGCATCTGTCGTGAGTGAGTGAAGCCTCAAGTCATAATTGAAGCGATGTGTTGTCGGAAGTCTCGTGGAGTCTTATCGCATTGTGGTTGCCGTATCTGGGTCCTCGATCCTCAATACAACCGGTCGGGGTGGATCCCGAAACCCAAAGGTCGCGAATAAACCACGAGGTCACATGACCGCGTTATTTCCCCACAGCATCACCTGACCCACGAACAGTCGCCAAAATTTCGTTAGGGCATGACCAAAATTCGAGAAGCGCAAAGCCGCCCAAGCCGCCCATCACCAACGACAGCCAACTCAATTCCCCCCGCCCTCACATCAACACCTCAACGTCGCAAACATGGAGAACGATAAGGGAGAACTCGTTGACCTGTTCGTCTCCCCCTCTCTTCGATTCTCTATCATTGCGCCAATTTCCGGCTGTCAACTTCCTCCGCAGTGGTGCAGGGTATGCTAACGTCGTTTTTTCCCAGTTTGGTCCCACGCAAGTGCAGCGCAACGAACCGCATCATCAAGGCCAAGGACCACGCATCAGTCCAGATCTCGGTCGGAAAGGTCGACGAGAACGGCAGATACACCGGCGATAACCAGGTCTACGCCCTCTGCGGCTTCGTCCGTTCGATGGGCGAGAGCGACGACTCCCTCAACAGGTTGGCACAGCGTGATGGTCTCCTGAAGAACGTCTGGAGCGGACAGCAACAAAGATAAATTGGACCGGTACGATACGATTGAGATGTGCGACGATGAACACATGCTGACTGCGGCATAGATGTTGGGCTGGCCATGGTGTGAAGGAAGGAAATTCTGGTGCGGCTGGGATGCATGGTTGGCTGATGCCAAATGGCGTTGCTGAAATAGTCAGACGGGGCAGTACCAAGAACTGAGCACTTTTCACATCATTTTGCGGATTCATCTCTGAGCGTGTTTATGTTTGATGCGTGACAGGTGTGGATTGTGGAAGAGGCGGCAGAAAACTAACCAGCAGGCTTCGAGAGTATCGCGAAGAGCTCGCAGATGTGTTTACGAGACGATTGCGACAATCATAACTGCACAACGGAAAAACACCAACTATGCTACTACGAGACTTCCCAGCATCAACGGCCAAGCACACCACAGTCCCACTGCTGAAGGCCTCGAATCCAGAGATATTCAGGTCCGCAAACCCACAGGTCGCTCTGCACCTCCATCATCACCAAACCACTACCTCCCTAGCTGGTGTTTCCACGCAACGGAACTCACCCCCTCCATCCCACCGTACCCCACTAT
>JPJV01001239.1:0-11791 GCA_000750745.1 Pseudogymnoascus sp. VKM F-4281 (FW-2241)
ACGCTCAAATCCCACTCTTCCTCCACGCCACCGAACTCTCTCTCTCTCTCTCTCTCTCTCTCTCTTCTCTGTCTCATTCACCCTTCGCTCAAGAGTAGTCGGCTTTTTGCTCTTTCGTCAATTGTCCCCGTTCGACCTGATTCCTTGATTTGACACTGTCTTAGCCTGCATCTTTCTTTTTTTCCGCATTACATTTCCGACGTTTATTCATATACCGGGTCCATTGCATTCCAAGCCGTTGCCGAACTTGCCTACATCAATCAATACCTCCATTTGTCAGAAATAAGAGCCTTTGTCGACGACAGCACTGTCTTCGACGCGCCTGTCCGGATCACATGGGTCCCCAATAATTATCCAATTGCTGTTTCCCAGAGGGAAGGGGAGGGATACTGTCCTGGCTTGACCGGTGACACTGGGGAGGAAAGCACGACTCAGATCTCATACTTACATACCCGAAATTTACGCCTTATAGTCCGACTATTCAAAGGCCTCACAAGTTACTGTCTGTCTTGACATTCATACCGCCATATCGCCGATTCAATTATTTCTACGAATATTCGTACAATTACAGCTACCAACCTCGAGGTTTTTTTTTTATCCTATTCGACATCGGAGACATCAGATGACAGTGACTTGAGAGTTGCATTCATCCCAAGTTGTATAAGATGGTGGTTCCCAACCTCCTTCTATTATGCCTCTTTGCGACCTTGGTATCCGCTTTCTTTCCATACGTACCAAAATATAGATGTGTGGAAGACGGGTCCTGCTTGGATCTTTCGGGGCGTGAAACCCCCGCTGGTACCCTCGACGAGGCACCTAAGAGACCGGGAATCTTCAAAATCAAGATTGAGCAAACACCTCGGACAGTATGCAATCCCGGAAAGATATTACCCAGACGCCGATGCTAACTGAACTAGGATGACATTCATCACGAAGTGAGGGTAGCACGGTACGCGGCTCAGCTAGCTCGCAAACATGCTGCGAAAAGAGGGAACGGCTTCTTGATCACCAAGTCGGATAAACCCACGACGCCGAACAGTAACGCAATCGACCAGGATGGGACAGACTTCAGTTACACGACATCCGTATATGTTGGATCGAAGAACAAGCCTCTCCGCATGCTCGTGGACTCCGGCGCCGCAAGCACATGGATTATGGGATCTACCTGCACCAAGCCGGCCTGCAAGATCCATGATACCTTTGGCCCAGCCGATTCGGATACATACAAAGCCAGTACGAAAACTTTCCTCTTACAATACGGCACCGGAAAGGTATCGGGGACTTATATTGAGGATACTCTTGGACTTGCTGGGTTCAGCTTGCCCGTCAATTTCGGTGTTGCGGATGATGTCTCTGACGATTTCAACAACTACCCGATGGACGGCATTCTCGGCCTCTCCCGTGTTCCAAACGCAGAAGTTCCGGGCTTTGCGTCGGCACTCGTCGACAAGAAGCTGTTGGACAAGAATATCTTTAGCGTCAATATATATAGAGCTTCAGACCTGGCCAACAATGGGGAGATAACATTTGGGGGTGTGGATGCCTCAAAATACACTGGCGATATCACATACACTGATACTACCTCACCTGGGGGTTCATGGGTTATTCCTGTCGACAAAGCCGGCTTCAATGGAGAGGATTCTGGATTGAAGGGCAAGGTTGCTATTATCGACACGGGAACGACCTATTGCTTCATGCCTCCAGCGGATGCGAAGTCGTTTTACTCCAACGTACCCGGTGCTAGGGTTAGTGAGGATGGTGGTTCGTACGCTGTACCCTGTACAACATCTATATCAGCCGAGTTCACATTCTCGGGCGCCAAGTATTCCATCCCCTCAAAGGATTGGGTTGGTGGCAAGGTTGGTGGAGTGAGCACCGAGACCATGTGTACGAGTAATATCTACTCTCGCAAAGCTACTGAGGATGGAAGTTGGTTGCTCGGTGATACTTTTTTGAAAAGTGTCTACGCAGTCTTTGACCTCGACAAGAGCCGCATTGGTTAGTTGTACTATTCTATATATATGTGTCCCATGCTAATATTGACCAGGACTTGCTTCTAAACCTGCTGTTGTTACGCCACCGACCTCGTCAATAGGTAGGACAATATTTTCTTCTCCTAAATTCCCAGCCCCAAGTTCCATTTCACCCCCTGTCCAGTCTTTGTCTCATACTAGGGCAACTTCTGACAGACTCTTTCAGCGACCACTCAGAAGACTGCATCTTCCACTGGCCCAATGGAAACATCCCCAATGGAAACCTCCCCATCTGACACTTCCACTCTTATAGCATCAGGCTCCGCCGCTCAAAGCCCGACCGGCAGTGCATCTAGCCCTGACGCCACAATGACTACCGGTTCCCAAGGATTTAATGCCATCGCTGGCTCGTCCAGCGTCCCCACCGAGGCATCAGCAGCGAGCACCGCCGCAGCCGACCCCGGAGCTCAAGCGGCGACGGAAGACTCGTCCGCTTCTTCCTTACTCAACACCCATTTCACCCTCTACATGGCTGCGTTCATCGCCATCGCCGCCACGGTCCTCTAGACCCAACGACACCATATTCTGGCCGCTCTCTTTCATTCTTGTTGGCTTCACTCATTTGTACTTAGCGTGTTTTTAATTCTGCATTTGCATCACATTACGACGAGATAGCTGGCACTCTCTTGCAGATGTGCACCTACGCAGGCCGCTGTTGGGGCTGCGTAGATTTTACTAGGGGACAAAATAAACCTTGCATTGTAATGCACTGTTTGGTGGGAGTAGAGATTGTAATAAGGGAGTTGCATATATTCATGGCCGGCTGTACATATACACCCTGCATTGTCCATTAAGGGACGGACCGATACATACTGGAGGGGTGCGCCTTGTGAAAGGTGGCCCGGTAATGGAAACGTATTTGAAGATGTTCTATAGTTCTTGTGCAGTGATTTAAAATCATATACTGTGGACGAACACCTTGTAGGACCTCATTTTCCAGTAGTTGCTTCCTTCATAATTAGTCTATCGCCGAATTCACAACTCCAGAAAGTAAAACGTCAAAAGTTTAAAGCCATGATGGCCAAATCATTCATATTCCGTCACGCCATAGCTAACTAGCTCTGCACAAATAAGCACCCAGTAACACCCAGCAATCCTCTCGCCATCAGCCACCCATCCATACAATCGAGTTTTCGGTACAACGTGGTATTCGCCCAATGGAGTAGCTCTGATGTGAAGCAACAAGAATCCGTAGAGCAGCCCGACTAAGCCTTCGACTTCTTCGCCTTCTTGGCTGGCTTCTCGGCCTTCTCCTCTACAACCTTCTTGGCCTTGGTGGCCTTCTTCTCGACAACGGGTTCCTCGACCACCTTCTCGGCAGCAGCCTTCTTGGATCTGGTAACCTTCTCGACAACAGGCTTCTCGACCTTGGCTGCGGCAACTGGGGCCTTCGCTTCAGCAGCAGCCTTCAGGTTGTCGGATGAAGCCTTGGCCTTCACCTTCTTCTGCTTCTTCTTGCTTGGCTCCTCGGTCTCAGCAGCCTCAGCCTTGCGCTTCGACTCCTTAACTGGCTCAGCAGCCTCAGCCTTACGCTTCGACTCCTTAACCGGCTCAGCAGGCTTGACAACCTTTGGCTCCTCGACAACCTTTGGCTCTTCGACCTCCTTCTCCTCAGCCTCAACATCAATGACAACCTTCTCACGCGGTCTCTTCGGGATGCCCTTAGCCGACTTGAGCGCTGGAGCCTCAAATTCATACCCGATAGCCTTCAACTTCTCCTTCTTCTCCTCGCGACGCGTCGTCTCCGCCGCATTACGCTTCTCCCACCCGGCTTCGTCAAGCCCAGCATTCAGCTTGCGTCCCTCCATCTTATTCCATGGCACCTTCTTGAAGCGCTTATTCGCGCCCTCCCACAGGCTAGCATGGACCTGCTCCTCCGGGATGACCTTGCACTTCAGGATGTGCCCGAACAGCAAGTAGCTATCCATGGTCTTGCTGACGATCCCAGCGACGTCGGCGGACGAAAACTGAATGAAGGCGTAGTGCTTGCTGTTTCCGGTCTTGCGGTTGCGCGAGAGGCGCAGCTGCGTGATGTCGCCAAACTGCTTGAAGTACTGGCGCATCTCGTGCTCGTAGAAACCGTGCGGGATGCGGCCGAGGTAGACGGTGCCGGGGCCTGAGGAGACGGTCTTTTGGGCCGCGAGCTTGGCAAGCTTGTTCTTGGCTTTTTTGGAGAGCTCGGGGATCGGTTCGCCGTTGTAGGCGGGCTCGTCTGCGGTGTCCTTGGTCTCGTCGTCGTCGCTGCCGCTCTCGAAGCCTTTGAGGAGGGCCTCGGTTTGGTCATCCATCTCGACGTCGGAGTCTTCTTGGGCTTCGGCTTCCTCGACAGCGGGGGCTTTAGGGGATTTGGAGTCCTTTGCCTTCTTGGCCTTTAGGGCGTTGGCTTCGGCGTCGGGCGCATCCTTCATCTCCTTCAACTTTTTCCTGTTCTCGGAAATAGGCTTGTCGGCCTTTGCTTTCTTGCCCTTCTTCTCCTCGGTGGTGTCTGCGACAATTGGTTTGGCAGCAGCCTTGGCCTTCTTGGTCGTCTTCTCTACCTTGGGGGACTCGACTGCTGGCGGGGCAGCTTTGGTGGCCTTGGACTTCTTCGTAACTTCGGGTGTGCCATTCTCAGCAGCTATAGATACTAGTCAGTCACTGCTTAGATAGATCAAAGTTTAGGTTTGTATCTTACTCTTGCGCTTCTTCGCAGGTGTGTCCACAGTCACCTTCTTCTCCTTCTTTGCGACCTCGACCTCATCGTCGTTTGCGGCAGCTAAAATTTCATTAGTCCAAGGTTCAATGTGACATTCCAAATGAAAAGCAAAGTATCCATACCCTTGCGCTTCTTGGACTTGAGCTCTGGTGCCATTTTTGGAATGGTCGGAGTGAGATCGACTCTGTGTTTTTGTTGTGAAGGTTGGGTGGAATTGACCTCGTTCCCACCTTGAACTTTTTGAAAAACAAATTGTTATCGCGCGCTAAGATCTGGGGTGCGGGTGCGAGGCCGCTAGCGTATTTTTGGGGATTCTGAGGCCTTGACCAACGTAAATCGGAAGAGGAACAGTACATGTTAAATACGAGTGATTTTAATTTATTTATACAATCCAAGCGACGTTTCTGTTGGAATTTTACAATTTATACCCTACTGTTCGACCGATAGCCTTGTGCACTGAAGTGTGTACAGTTGACGGACAAGGCAACCCAGAAGCTTCAACGAGCTTGAAAATAAGCGTCAATCCGTTCGCCTCTACGAAGGCAAGAACCTGAACATGTCACACAACGAAATATGGGACGACTCTGCTCTTGTGGACTCTTGGAATGAGGCCCTTCAAGAATATAAGGTCTGTCGTCGTTGTCACGTGAGGGGTTTGGATATTGACATATCGCAGCATTATCATTCTTTGCATGCTCGCGGAGAAACAGTTGAAGACGCCATTGCCGATCATGAGAAAGAAAGCAACCCGTCAGTACTTGATGCCACCTTGTTCTATTTTGCGGGACTGAATCTTTTATAGGAAAAACGCCGAACGCATAACGCGGGAGAATGGCACTCCGGACGACGAACACAGCATGGTACTGGAAGACTCCGAGGGAACGAGGGTAAGGAAAGGAGACGAAAACGCACCAGCCCAGCAAGAGCATGAGGTAAGAGACTGCAAGCCGATCTCACCGGAATCTCCCCTTGTAGTCCAATTTAATTAATTTGACAACTTCAGGCCAACAATAAAGTTTCCCTTGGCGAAGGGAATGGACAAAGCACGACGAAACCAAACGGTGGCCCTTCCTCAGCACAGCCACCGTTGCCGCAGCATCTTATTGGAGCAGGTGAGTTACATCCGACGGTGGTGGAAACAGCGCTGACGATTATAGTTGGCGATGAAAACCTGAAGAACCTCTTAATGTCATGGTATTACGCGGGCTACTACACGGGCCTGTATGAGGGGCAGCAGAAGATCAAGCCTGCGGATGGGGGGAAGTAAGGTGCTAATTGTGGCTAATTGGTCACACTGACTGGCAAAGACATCTACTCTGGGACAGAACGGGTTTGGAGACAGCCAGGGATGACAAAAGATGGCCTGACCAAAATACGTGCGAAGTCCATGCTCTGCATAGGAGGTCCGAAAGGGTGGATTATTAAAAAGAAGACCCGCTTACGCTTTGGGTTGCATTCTGTCAACCGCACGGAGAGGCGAGATGCCATCAAGACCAAGCGTTTCATGGCTGGCCAGGGTACACCTATATTCGGAATCATTTAAGAAATCACCGCGGCAATTGGCTCTGGCCAGACATATACTGTGGTAGACACAATCTGGAAAGGCAATGTCAGGTCATTGACAGTAAACGATAATAGATTCCTATACCTACGAGAACAAATAAATTAAACCTCTAATGACAACTCTTCGTCCGATAATAATTGTGAGGTTGCAGGCTAGTTGACGTGGTGTCGTTTAAGGTTGTACCCCTGGCGCTTGAGCCTCCCGCGCCGAGGGAGCTCAAACGCGATCCGAGACAGTTCTCCGACGCCAAGCGTCGAGCATCACCATATTTTCCAAAGGCGGCCCGGCCTCGTCGATTTTGGCGTCCATATTCTATGTGGCATTTCTCAGTTCGATATGCGGGTACCTGGTATAGTGCAAACATTGAGGCGCTGCCCGGACGAAGTGCTTGCCGTGCGCATGGGCGGTGGTCGTTTCGCACCAGCTTCCAAGCCTTGGGGTTGCAGTCGGAGCGGAGTATCAGATTCGTAGGCCAATTTCATGCTTGATTTAAGTCCGCGACGTCCCCTACATTTGCATTCTTTCTTCATCACTCTCGCATTCAAACTTTCGCTTTATTGTTGTTGTCTATTTTCTCTCTCATTTTTACTTTCTCGAGCAGGCTCTCGCCATCTTATACTATTCCAACAGCTGCACTTCAGATATACGAACTTCACGTCGTCCAGCCACAGTCAACACTCGATAGTTACTTTCTTTTCCGCTGAGCGGTTTTATTTTACTCGCATCTATCATATTACAGTCCTCGCCGAATATCTAACCGCCATCATGAAGTTTTCAGCTGTCTCATTTGCGCTCTCTGCCCTGCCGCTTGCTTTGGGAGGGTTGATCGCAGAACCTCTTGGCGCAAGAAACGGGCATGTAGTGGAAATCGCTCAGCAACATAAGCAGGAGCAGCAGCAGGAAAAGGGACACGAGCAGAAGCAGCAAAACACACACAACCTTGCAAACGTGATTCAGGTGCAAGGCAACCAGCATTCCGTCGTTCAAGAAGTCATTATTTTATGGGTCAACAACGGTGGTGGAGTTGCAACTGAAGTCCATAACAAAGCTGCTACTACTGCCGTGGCAGCTGCCGCTGCTGCCACCCATACCGTACGCTACCATTCTATCTCCTTTCAAGGTCCTTTGCTGACAAGTGCAGGTTGCTGTTGGTGGTAGCGCTGGCCTCGTTTTCGTTCCCGACACCGTCAACGCTGCTGTTGGCGACTCGGTTGTCTTCGTCTTCCACTCCCAAAACCATACCGTCACACAATCTACTTTCGACACACCTTGCAAAAAGCTTGCTGACGGCATGGACTCCGGCTTCATGGCCAACCCTAACAACACCATCGTCCCACCACCAATGATGGCCATGCAGGTCACTGTTGCAACTCCTCTTTGTAAGAAAACTTCGCTTCCCGAACTTGAATGTCCAGTTTCTAACATGTTCAACAGGGTTCTACTGCAAGCAGGGCCCCCACTGCGGCAAGGGCATGACTTTCTCTATCAACCCCACCGCTGAGAAGTCCCAGGCCGACTTCATGCAGTTGGCCATCGCCCAGAACGGCACTGGAGAGGTCGCCAACATTGTTGGAGGAACTACCAGCGTCGGCGCCGCTGCCACTAGCGCTGCTGCCGCCGCCCCAGCCGCCCCAGCCGCGACTGATGCTGCTGCCAACAACAACGCTAAGGGCGACATGGCCGCTGGCACTGGCGCTGCTGGCGCCGGAGGAGCCTGTGCTTGCTCTTGCTTCTGTGGTGTCTCTAGCTTCCCACTTGCTGCACAAGGTGTTGGTGCAAGCGGTGGCGTTGCTGGTTAGTTCTCTCCCGCATCTTGCATAGTTTCCGATCTAACACACGACAGGCTCGCTACCAATGGCTGCATTGATGGGTTAAGATGTCGCTCGTTCGTTGTTGTGTAAAATTCATTGGCGCAGTTTGAAGACATGAATTCGTGCGGTAATCACGGCGTCGCCCTTGGTTGGCTTGATGCACCGCCCCTGGTTGTGGTGATAGATATATGGCTGGATCGTATTTTGGATGTGGGCTTTAATTGTAGACTTTTGAGAAATGTATTAAGTTTTCTGAAATTCATGTTGGCGTTAACGTAGTGGCTATCATTCAATACATGATTTTTGCCTTGACCGCACTGTGTCCCACTCTCCTCCATTTACCCCCCACCAACGTAATAGGATTGATGATACGTGGACAAAATCTGGACACGTACGACGTAGCAGTACGGTAATGTTTGGGGACGACATGAGAGTGTTTTGAAGATATTCGCTTCCGTTAAAAACTTCGCTGATAAGTAATAAGCAATCCCATGAAACACGGTCTAAAAACAAAAGCCAGCTTTACGCCGGCAACCATGCCTTCCTCCACACTTTCATCTAAATTCGAAAATTGTCTTTGGACCTTGTCGCCACCCGAGCATCTGTTCACGAATATTGCATTGGGAGCTTTACTTCTTTGCGGCGCCATCGGCAGCTTTCTTGGCATCGGCTATAAAACTTGGGTTAGTTCCATATATCAAGGTTGCAGTCCTTTTCAGCAGTCTCATATCTTACCTGCGGCCTGCTTCTCTCTCATCTTGGCAGCGACGGCTTCCTTGTTGCGCGCCATTTCAGAGCCCGACATTGCGTTTCCGGCTTTCTGCTCATTCAATATCCGTTAGCTGTTATTCTCAAACCATATTGATAGCCATAGACTATCTGTGCTTCTCTGTGGAGATCGGCGCAAGATCGTACCTGTCCAGCCAACTTCTTCTGGTTAGCCTCACGGGCCTTGTCACGCTGGTTTCCACGAGCCATGTCGACTAAACTCGATATATCGAGACGGGGTCTACAGGAGTGCCTGTCTGGCTACCTTCTAGTACTGCTTTTGCTCGAGGAGAAACTACGAAAGTGAGGCTGAGGAGTGAGGGGCGAAGTCGGGAAGGGATTATTTAGGCGGTGAGAGATTTACTGCCTAAAGGACTTGACTAATACAGCTAGCGTGACAGCGACTGTGAGCAGACAGGTGAATAAAGGCCGCTGCGCGTGATTTAACCACGCGCTGACGGGCTATCGTCGGACTATGTTAGTTATCGGTCAATTTCGCGTGCTATTAAAAGGCACCTTTAAGCGCTCCTGTTTCAATTCATCAGTGCGTTTTGTATGAAGGATCAAACAAACTACTACGAGTGATGGCGGCTATGTTCCTGGCCTTTGGGCGCTTCGCCCCTGGCCCGTCTCGGCTACCGAGGCTACACTCTACTAGGAAATGTTTCGTTGCGTCTCGTCCAATACAAACCATGAAACGCCAACTGATCCCAGTCTCGTCCAGTCGCTACGTGAACCTCCATACCGCGTTGAAACGGTAGTAGGCGCTGAATAGACATATTCGCTGGCCTGCTCCTATGACGCCAGACAAAGTATGAGGATATGGTGTGGTCCACTGCGACCTCTTCGCGCCCCTGCCTCTTGAACACTCCGAGACTGCCAGACCAGGATGTAGGGCAACGATGTCTTTTGGCCTCTCTCCATCAACCAATCAACACATGTATTGAAACAGAAGGTTTCGAGTCTCAGAATCGCGTCAGGTAAGAGTGGCAGGTTCTTTTTGTCGCACATTGGTTATTGGATGGCAGTCGCTGTTGGCAATGATGAAGCATCATTGCGTGGGTCATAAGGAAAGATAATGATCTTCGACTGCCTTTGACGCCGTGATGTTTAAACGAGCGCGTGGTGTAGCTTAATTTTTGAATAAAGAGTCGTGTGTGCCTCGCGAAGTTCAATAGCATCGATTTCCTATTGTCCGTTTTTCAATTCATTGTCTTGCTCTATTGTTCTTTTCGGTCCAGGGGACAATAACGACTGTGTCAATCAGCCCCCTTCTTCGCTTCGCCACTGGTATATTTGATATATTACCCTATTTTCCACTTCAGAACCGTTCTTTTCATTTCTATATATACCAAACGATCTCTCTCTTGCCAATTCATTGCTTTGAATCACCAGTTATTGGATTCATCCCCTCGATACCAATCAGGCCATTTGCTTCGTCGCAACGATACCAATCAATAGCTGCTGGCAGCCAGAACTCCCCACCAAAACCTACCAGTCCATTCACACATATAACAGTGAGTGCTTTGAAACGTTCTCATTTCAGTCGCTAATTGCCTCCCCAGTCTCTCGATCCTCTTCTAAATATCCGCCAAAATGTTTAACATCTTTTCTCTGTTCCAAAACTTCAAGAAGACTGGCGCCGGCTATGTCATTCTCAACGCCATCAGAGTCCTCAACATCATTACATTGGGTCTTATTATTGCGGGTAGCTGGATCATGCTCGTCAGAACCGTCCAGACGTCAAACTTCTTTTTCTTCGACGGTGTCACCCACTTTACTACGAGCACTATCAGCATATTTTTGATCATATCAGAACTTTGTCTCTTCAAAGGCTGGTTCTCAAGAAACTGGCCTCTGTTCAGCGAAGAGTCGGGCCTTATCACTTTGGCTTTGTCTATGGTCATTCTGGGTTGCAATTTGCTTGGGAACCTCAACAAGCCGGCAACCTCCCAGGAATCTATTGGCATGTCTTTCTGGAGTGTGGTCGTTGCTGGAGGAATACTCGGTCTTGTCTTCGGAGTCGTCAACTTCATTGCTCATTTCGCCTTCCGCATTCACAAGAAGGGAATTACATCCCGTCAAATCAGAGCTCACGGTGCAAAAGTCTTGCTCGACGACCTACCAAAGTCGGTCCGCAGCAACTCAACTGGGCATAGGTCATTCGAGCTTCCCCAGTACACCAAGGAGAATGAGAATCGCCAGTCAAAATTCAAACTTGGCAACTTCAAGTTTAACAACCCAATCCGGTCATCCCTCATCTCGCGGCCGGTTCCTACCAACACCGAGCAGTTCAAGGAGTGGGAAGACCGTTGTGAACCTATCAACCACCTTCAAGTACCTCCGCCGGCGCGCCACCCAGCTTACACTGCATCTGTGTACAGCCGCAATAGTGGTGCCTTTTAAATGCAGCATGGTGCCGTGGGAGTTTGTAAGATGGTAGCGTATTGTTTGTTTTTTACTATGGAGTTTGGGGTGGTATGGGTACTGGCGTTGGAAGATTTGCATGGTCGTTACGCTCAGACGGGCAGTTCACACCTTTATAGACCAAATAATATTATACATCACAGAGATTTCCGAGTAAATTATCTATTAGTGCCTAATCTTTCAATATTGTGGTGAATAAAATACTCAAGTATTACTTTTTGCCATGTTGGCTTCAACGTTGAAAGTGAGAATATCTTAACGCCTAAATTTCAAGGCTCCCACAACCCACCCAGGTCGATCAACATTTTTTGGATTGAAGGTACAGAACGAACAACCAGTTCTCGAGCTATACGATTCCTACTCCTTCCTTCTCTATGCTCCTTGGTCGCACTCTGCGAGCCGTCCGAATAGATCGTCTTCCCCACAGGTTTCACTCGCTCCACCGCTCCTACACAATGGCTCCCAGTAAGCTAACCTACCCCTCCCCCCCCCC
>JPJV01001240.1:0-79555 GCA_000750745.1 Pseudogymnoascus sp. VKM F-4281 (FW-2241)
ACCCCTCCCCCCCCCGCACCGCCCATTACTCTATCGTCGCAAATTGCTTTAACATAAAGGCCAAGCTGATTTATTACAGCAGCAACTCTCCCCAAGGATGTCCGTCCAATCATCATCTCCGGTCCCTCGGGCGTTGGTAAGGGCACGCTCTACAAGATGCTGCAAGAGGCGCATCCAAACGTCTTCGAACCGAGCATATCACACACAACCCGCGGCGCAAGGCCAGGAGAGGCGCACGCAGTGGACTACTACTTTGTGAAGATGGAGGATTTTGAGGATCTGATTTCGAAGGAGGGCTTTGTGGAACATGCAAAGTTTGGCGGAAACAGATATGGAACGAGCAGGGAGATGATTGAGAGGTTGACCAAAGAGGGAAAGGTGGTTATTTTGGATATTGAGATGGAGGTAAGTTGCTCTCCGCCTTACAAGTGGGGTGTTGGGGCTCGACTGGAATAATGTGGCTGACGATAGGATCCAGGGCGTTAAACAAATCAAGAACACGACCCTCGATGCCAGATACGTGTTTATCGCACCGCCAAACTTCGAAGCTCTCGAGTCCAGGTTAAGAGGCAGAGGCACGGAGAAGGAGGAGAGCATCCAGAAGCGACTGGAACAAGCAAAGGCCGAGTTGGAGTATTCGAAGGTTGAGGGGGTTCACGACAAGATCATCGTGAATGATGATAAGCAGAAGGCATTTGAGGAGTTGAACGAATTTGTTTTCGGAAAGGAGTGAAGTAAGATACATATCGGCATGGAAGGGGGTGAGCTGTACAAATGGACAAACTGGTTAAATGCCAGTAACCCGGCTCTTGGTGGACACGAAATAGACGTATTGAGAATCTTGCCGCATAATATCCGGCATCCCAATAGAAATATCACTATAAACAAATGATTTATCAAGTTTCGTGCTGTATGACTTATTTGCTAACTTATCGGCGGAAAATGCGAGTTTTTACCAATATCGCGTCCCGTCGCGCTTACCACTTCAACAACCTTTCTCCCTGCACACTTTAGGGAACTTCGTGGGATTGCGTATCTTTGAGGGATCTCTGAATTTATACTTGAAGGTTCCTCGATATATCAACATGCCTTGACCAAGGTACCGATAAAGGCCGGAAAAATGCCTCTGTCACGATCTAATTCCTGTGTTGATGTTGACTTCACACTCCGACGCGTGTTTGGCAA
The DNA here is from genome assembly GCA_000750745.1 of Pseudogymnoascus sp. VKM F-4281 (FW-2241). Taxonomy (NCBI): domain Eukaryota; kingdom Fungi; phylum Ascomycota; class Leotiomycetes; order Thelebolales; family Thelebolaceae; genus Pseudogymnoascus; species Pseudogymnoascus sp. VKM F-4281 (FW-2241). Next base: position 1,186 of record JPJV01001240.1, read on the forward strand.
GACCGCTTTCAGGTAGGCCATTATTGTTCGGTGTCACATATTCGAATTTTAATAAGTGCTAATATCAAAAGACCTATCCAGCGAGATGTAGTAGTCGAGGCCCTTGATGGCAAAGACATCTTTCTGCAGGCAGCCACTTCGTTTGGTAAAAGCTTGTGCTATCAGTTACCCGCAGTAATCGACCATGGCAGTGAGTTCAGCAGAGTATAATATGCCAGGTCTCTTCTAATCCAGATAGTAACTATCGTCATTTCTCCATTATTGTCTCTCATGGTAAGTAACTAAAGCGCCATTTACGCTCAATTTCTGACGCGCCACAGAGCAACCAAGTCGAGGCTCTGACGGCAGCTGGAATAAATGCAGCGGCTATAAATAGCACCACCAAACAATCAGAGAAGCAGCAGATTCTCAGAGATCTTGCGACTGGGCATCCCCTCACTCGTCTTCTATACATCACTCCGGAGTCATGTGCCCTGGATTACATCCGGCGCCACCTCACCCTGGTCTACGAGCAGAAAGAATTAGCCCGTATCGCCGTGGATGAGGCCCATTGTATATCTGAATGGGGGCATGACTTTCGACCAGCGTTCAAGGAACTGCGATGGTTCAGGGAAAGTTTTCCTGGTGTCCCGGTCATGTGTTTAACAGCAACGGCAACGAGCAATGTGCGCCAGGATGTCATCCGAATCCTAGGTTTGAAAGAGGAACGTATGAAGATATTTACCATGACAACAAGCCGGGAGAACCTGCACTATGAGGTCAGATTCAAGACCGACGAGGATGACCAATTTGATGACTTCCTTCGTTGGCTGGAGAAGGTTTACGTCCGAAGGCGAGAAAACAAAGATAGGAGCGCAGAACTCCAGGCACGCGGAGAACGAATAGACAATGTCCCTGGTATTATCTATGCCCTCATGCGGAGCGAGTGTGAGAGCATTGCGGCTCGCCTCCGCTCACACGATATAGGGGCTCGGCCATACCACGCTGGGCTGAGCACACAAGAGCGCAATGAGACGCTCACAAAGTGGGTTAACAATGAGCCTGGGTACGATGTGATAGTGGCGACAACGGCCTTTGGTATGGGCATCGACAAGGAGAATGTCCGCTTTGTCGTGCATTGGCAGCTACCGAAGTCATTCGAAGGGTATTACCAGGAAGCTGGCCGAGCTGGTCGTGACGGGAAAGCGAGCGCGTGCATCATGTATTATAGTCGCGAAGACAGGGACAGGGCCATCAACAACATTGCCCGGGATCTTGCAAAGGACAGGAACAACAAGAATAAACAGAACTATGAGGCAAGGATGAAGAGTTTGCAGTATCTGGCTGAGTATTGCGAAGACACGAATATGTGCCGGCATCAGTTGATTTGCAGATATTTTGGAGAGTCGGCGATACCCGTTTGCAAGTGGGCTTGTGATTGGCATAAGGATTCGAAGGCACTGAAGAAAGCCAAGAGGGATGGACTAGCCAGTGAGGAGTGGGTGAGCACGCAGAGGGATATGGGCGCTTTCAATGATGGGTGGGATGATGAGTATGATTGTTGATGATAGCAATTTATGAGTATCGAGCAAGCCTTATATTATAAATCAGTGTTTTTCCCCGAAATTGTCTGGTTGATTTGCTATTTATAAATGATTTTTAATAAATTTTCAAATATTTTATTCCGAGAACAGATACTAATCTCGATCCCAACCACCACCTCATACTTTATTCCTGAGCACACCTGATATCCTCGACAAGATGGTATATGGATCATCAGCAACGTCGATGTCATTAGGGTTCTCCCAGTTCCCAACAGCGAGGATAGCCGCCTTGATATCCCGATTTATACAACACCCGACGAGAGCGCTCCAAACAAGCTATTCTATAGTTAAAATCAATATTTGAATTCTGAGGATAATGTATTCTATTTATACATTATTATAATAAAATAGGCACCTATTTCAGGGTGACGAGTTCCTCGGCACTTGTTGGATGGATAGCCACAACGCTATCAAAATCCTTCTTTGTCGCGCCCATCTTGATCGCTACTCCGAATCCCTGCAACATCTCTCCAGATCCTAGGCCGAGAATATGCAGGCCCACTACCTTCTCATTAGGTCCCTGGCATATAAGCTTGTACTTCGTTGGGCCCTTATCCTCCGGCTCCATCATGGCGTAGTACATTGCCGTGAAACTCGTGTTGTAGACCTTGATATCGTCCTTGCCGTACTTGGCAATCGCCTCAGGCTCTGTGAGTCCAATGGACCCGACCTCGGGGTGTGCGAAGACAACAGACGGGATGTTCTCGTAGTTCAACTTGGCGTTGACGAATTGAGGGCCACCAAAGAGACGGTCTGCTAACCTACGCCCAGCCGCAATGGCGACGGGTGTAAGCTCCCACTTTCCAACCACGTCTCCAATCGAGTAGATGTTGTCAACGTTGGTGTTTTGGTATTCGTCTGTGATAATCTGGCCCTTGCCATCTTGCTTGACATCTACTGACTCCAGACCAAGCCTCTTAACCTCTGGGGCACGGCCGATAGCCCAGATGAGCGAGTCGACGTTTTCTAATACGCCTGCGCCCTCTGAATCTTCGTAGTGAATCGAGAGTTGGCCAGTCTTAGCATCCTTCTCAACCTTGTTTTGTTTCGAAAGCTTGTGAATCTTAATCCCAAGTCGCTCGTACTCGGCCACAATCGCATCTTGAATCATGGGATCGAAAGAGCGGAGGAACTTGTCTTGGCGGATGAACAGATGTGTTTCCGTTCCCAATGCATTGAACATGCCGGCAAACTCGACAGCGATATAGCCAGCGCCTACCAAGGCAACCTTCTTTGGTTGGGTCTCGATGTCGAAGAAGCCGTCACTGTCCGTGCCATGCTCTGCACCGGGGACGTCTTGTGGTATAATTGGGTGGCCACCGACGGCGAGCAGGATCTTCTTTGCGTGAATGGTTGCCTCGGTTCCGTCGTTTAGTTTAACGGTTGCCTCGTTCTTCCCAGTTACAGTAGCATAGCCATGGATATGCTCGACCTTGTCGTTGTCTAAGTTCCGTGCGTATATTCCGTTGAGCCTCTTGATGTATGCATCGCGCTTCGTTTTGAAAGCTGACCAGTTGAACGGGGCTGTCTGCTCCACAGAGAAACCGTATGCCTTTGCTTCGTGGATAGTCTCTGCAATAGCGGCAGCGTTCCAGGTAACTTTCTTGGGCACGCATCTACAATGAAGTTAGCACGGTTCTCGAGCAACGAATGCAGAACAAAGACATACCCAACGTTCACACATGTTCCACCGAGTCTTTTGGCCTCAACGGCAATCGTCTTGACGCCATACATGCCGCTCGCCCTCCTGGCACAAGCCAGTCCACCACTGCCTCCTCCAATGACCAAAAAGTCACATTCCTTCACGATTGGAGCCATGGTTGTCGTTGTGCTGGAAAAGTGTCGAGAGACTGAAACAAGTCTAGAGGTAGTTTGTGCAGAGCTAGAAGCCCGAATTGGAGCTGCGCGGGAAAGAATGGTGAAGGCGTTCATGGATGTCGCACCACAAGGCGGGGTGCCGGTGGTTGATTTATAACTTGGGATGGCGTTAGATGGCGCGGGGACTGGTACAAGGTAGCGTGGGGCCGCAGAATTGATTTGACATGAAGCTAGGCCTGGACCTGCGGATAATGGCTAGCTTGGTTAAACAACACCAATTGTTTGCAGAATTATAAATGCAAGCAGCAGGCTTAAAAAAACAGAATAGGAAAAAATGATTATGTGATATGCCACAAAGGTGATACTGCCACGAGATGACCAATTAATCTGATCACACGGGATACAGGCCGAGGCTGGCATCGATTTGTAGGTTAGTAAGCAAATGCCGAACTTACATCATCAGCCTCGTCGCGTCCAATGCCGGCGAGTTCCAGGTACAAACTGTCGCGAACCCCAACTTAATTGGCAGCCCAACTGGACCCCCGAACCCAGATCCCACCAAACCCCGGATAATGGATGGCCCTCCAACTCCTATCCACCCTCAAAGGGGCGGCGCTCAAACAACTCGCGTTTAAATGCGGCGTGTCAACTTCTGGTGTGAAAGCTACGCTCAACCAGCGATTACAAGATGAGATTCCTCTCTTACCAGGGCCAAAGCTGGCAGCGAAGGCCGGGCAGAAGAGACCCCCGATGAGGATATTAAGTATAGATATGGGAATTCGAAACCTAGCCTACTGTGTCCTGGATGTTCCTACGGATTCGTCTCTGCCCAAACTGGTGGCATGGCAACGCATTGCAGTATCGTCGTCCCCAGTGCCGAATAGCGACAAAGGCGAGCTGAATTCAAAGGTAGAGAAGGAGTCTTTTGAGCCTCCTATTCTCTCTGCCGCTGCATTCAAGCTTCTCCGCAAGACTCTCCTGCCCCATAATCCAACCCACATCCTCATCGAACGGCAACGCTTTCGATCCATGGGCTCCCCAAAGATCCTCGAGTGGACTGTCAGAGTTAACATGCTAGAAAGCATGATTTATGCTATTCTACTTACCCTCCGGGAAGAAGGTGCTTGGAATGGAACCGTGATTCCAATTGCTCCTGGCAAAGTAGGGCCGTTCTGGCTGGAGGGTGAAGCTACCACTGCTGCTTTGGAGGAAGTGGATGTAGGAGGGTCTATTCCCACCACGGTGGCGAAGACGAAGACACGGAATGCTAAGCTTGCAAAGGCTCTTAATAAAGGAGCCAAGATCGACCTGGTTCGCAACTGGCTGGCCATAGGCGACAGGGTTGGGGTGAATTCTCCGGATGTAGAATTGCTTGTGAAGGCATATCTAGACAAATGGGACAAGAAGCCTGGGGGAGTCAAGGGGAAACGGCCAGCCAAAGATTCTGTAACTACTATTGAAAAGATGGGCAAGCTTGACGATCTTGCTGACAGCCTTCTCCAAGGCATGGCCTTCATCCAGTGGGAGGAGAATAAAAGGATAGCCAGAGAGGAGGGTATAGGCAGTTTGATAGAACCAACTGCGAGGTAATAATACAGAGCTAAACTCAAATCAAAACCATACTTTCTTATTGTTTGGTATACAACATCAACACGTCTATTCTACCATTTCTCTTTAGTCTGTATGCAAAACAGATGCAACCTAACGGTATAACAACAATCAAGAAAACCACAAGGAAAAAAAGAAGTCTATTGGTACGCTGAAATCAGCTTGAAAATGCCACCGCCACGTATCCGAACTCATTTTCTTGGACCTGGCCGGCTTGCACGAGGTTCCCCATGTACTATAGCTAAGATGACAGTTGATGTAAAACGCGGGATATGTCATGATTTGACAGGTGACACGCAATGATGTTCAAAGTCAGGGTCCACCTGATGTCAACATGACGCGTGGGGCGAGGCGCCACATTTGCTATCGTAAATGAAGATCGCTGCACAAAACAGACTCAGGCACGTGAAAATTGGCCCTGGAATGGATGTTTATAGCAGTTGGCTGGCGAGGCCGGAAAGAACAATGACTGATCCAAGGACGAGGCTGGATCCGACCTTCAAGCTGGATCCGGCACCGGTCTCGGTAGGAGATGCTGTGCCTCCGCTGTAAATTGTTAGCTATGAATCCCATTAAGAGATATTTCATGGACACGAACGTTGTGGTGGCATCATTGCCTGCGGGTGCAGCGCTGGAACCAGAGCCAGAGTCGGAATCAGAGTCGGAATCAGAGTCGGAATCAGAGTCGGAGTCAGTGTCGGTCTTAGATCCAGTCTCGGTTGGGGAGGACGAGGACGTCTTGGAGGACGAGGTCGTCTTGGAGGTCTCGGTTGGGAGAGCTACGAAGGGTCAGATTCTGGTAGTTGGAAGAGTAAACAACAACTCAACGTACTGATGGTGATACCGTTAGCAAGGCAGGTAGAGGAGTAAATCTTCACGGCCGAAGCTTTGTTGTCGCCGCTGCACTTCTCCGTGATGTTGCCATAGAAGGCGTCGAGGCCGGACTTGCAGAGAGTTGGGAAATCGTTTGGGTTGGTCTGCTCGCTTTTTGGGGTTAGCTGGGCTCGAATTGTTCAGTTGGCTTCGCAGAATCATACCCAAGAGCACCGAGCAAACAAGCAGGCGGGGTGGCAAGGGCAACGCGTGCGAAAGCCGCGACGGCAGCGAAGATGTAAGAGGCGTGCATTTTGGTATCTGTAAAGAGTAAAGCGCAAGGTAATTCGACGATTGAAAATGAGCGGAGTCTCTAGTAGAGTATTGGTTTCTTAAAGAAAGTGTAGAAGAGCGAGTCTTCTAAATAGTAAACAGTAAACAAGGAATGAATGTCGAGATTGAATCACAGTTGCGAGGTCGAAGGATGGAATGGAAGGTCAAGGTCCTGGCGTCCCCGAATAGCTTGGCGTTAGACCCGCACGTCTCAGGAGATTATGTTCTATTTCAGGGATACGATGGAACAGGTTATTCCCCTTTAGGAAATATTCTGTAATTCTCAATTGCATTCGCTGTCAACTGTCAACTATTTAAAGTTATTCTATTTTGAAGGTTTCGTTCGAAAGTCGAAAGTATTATATCATTCTGAATAAGTAAATAACTATGCGTACTAGACGTGTCTCATCACAACGGAATGGCGAATTTCAGTCACGCTTACAATTATCATGATTTTGGAGAAGATGTAGCAACAACTCCATCTTGTAACATTCTCGAATTAGAATTGGCTAATACAGCAAGAAAAACAAGTAACGCAGTGAATGTCGACCCATCTCAATGGGTTAGACATTGCCCAGCCCCTTTCAATGAGACTCCTTGCCTTCGCGATTGGACAAATATCATCTCGCTTTCATAAAACCTTGGGTAATAAACAACATATTAAATCTCGACTCAGTAACCGTTCATAGTCATCCTCTGGGAGCCCCTGCTCATCTCACGATCCGCCGCAGGGCTGATTGGTCGGCTGCCGGCGTGTCCAGCAGCACTGCTCTCCTTCAGGGCCAGAAGTTGCTTGGCACGGAAAGTCTCGTAGTGGATCTGAGACGTCGTCTCGATCAGGTCTTGCAAGTGAGTGCGAGTGAGGAAGTTGCGAAGGTACACGAATTCGCAGTGGTTCTCATCCTCAACATTGATGACACCCCAGCGGTTTTGGCGACCGCGAACCTGCTTGCCCGCGACGATGATGGACTTCTCAGAGCCGACAACGGCGAATGGAATGATGTCCTAAAAATATGTTAGTGAGGGTTCTGACAAAATGTATACAAATGTCATACCTTGATCTGCGCATTCAGGGCGCGCTCTTCCTCATCAAACTCATCATTCTCGTATGGGTACATCTTCAAGTTGTGGAAGGCGAATTCCTCCTTGATTCTCTCTTTGAATGCGCTGCGCTCCTCAAGCGTTAAGGAGTCGGACTTGGCAATAACTGGTACGACATTGACAACGTCAGAGAGCTTCTTAAGCACAACAATATCGATTGGCTTCAGAGCGTGTCCGGAAGGCTGGATGAAGAAGAGACAGCAGTGAATGCGGGTATCTTGAATGTAACGCTCTCTTTGAGCAGTGAGCTCCTTGCGGAGGTACGCCGAGTGCTGATCCTTGATGTACTTGACAATTGGGTCCCAGCATCTGTCATTGTTTACTTGATCGCCGTAACCTGGGGTATCGACAATGTTCAGGCGGAGTCGCACGCCGTTCTCCTCAATAATGTGCGACACAGTTTGAATTTCGGTCGTGGAGCGGACTGGCTCATCTGGAGTGAGACGTCCCTTCGAATCGATGAGGTGAGATGCGAAGATGGTGTTGATGAGAGTGGACTTTCCAAGACCGGTTTGACCTAACATGGGTGATTAGCAATTGTCTCGTGAGGTACAGTTCAATTGATCTGTAGATCTGTCCATAACATACCAACGCAGATGACATTGAACTGGAAACCGCGCTTCAGGAGCTTGCGCTCGATCTGCGATGTGATGCTGTCGAAACCAACATGGCTCCGTGGGAACACCGACTGTGCTGCGTTTCTCTCCTGAGTGGCAGACATGATGGAGTCGACAAGTTGGATATTATTCAGGTGTCCTTGGTTCAATTAACTGGAGAGGGTTTAAAACGAGGGAGAAATGTGACTATGTCCGTCGTCTGTGGAAAGTTAGGTATCTCTCTCCGCGAGGTAATCGCCAAATTTCCCATTCAGTCGCGAGTTCCAAGAACCCCTTTCTCGCCAGGAACTTTCCAGGCCACATCCGGCCTAGTTCTTTCCGACCCCGAGAAATGGCATGGTCCGTGCTCCACGAAAAGCGTGATGCGCCGAGACACACACCGAACTTATATAGCTTCATGTACAAATCGCCCAAATCACCCATTGTATGAGCTACTGTCGCTACATCGACTTCCAATCTATTCAAAATGGCGGCAGCACAGTCAACATCGTCGATCCTCTCATTCCTACTTCCTCGTCTGTCCGCCCCAGCAGCATCGGCCGCTTCCCGCTCTCCAACTCTCTTGTCGAGGCACGTCTCAACTCCGATCTTTCCTACGATTGCTTTCGCCATTCCCGCGTCGATACGTCTCAATGTTCCTTCTTTGCTCGGCGACATTTGGGAATCAGTTCTGCGAGCGGTGCCAAAGAAAAAGACGTCCCATATGAAGAAGCGATCGCGCTTCATGGCCGGCAAAGGGCTGAAGGACGTTACGGAACTCAACAAGTGCTCAGCATGTGGGCATGTTAAGAGAGCACATTTACTGTGTCCTTACTGCGTTAAAGGTAGGCTTAAAGCTGCTTATAGTCTTGGTGGGTGGAACAATGCTGATCATATTTCTACACAGAGATCCAAGACATGTTCAAAGCGACGATGAAGAAGGTGTCTGGAACGACTGGCACGACCAAGTCTGAATAAGTGCACTGTATAATTTGGAGGATGTAAATTTGAAATCTCTGGTAAAGAGGTCTGGCATTGCAACTGGCGTTATTCGAGGGCGATGGGAAAGCGAAGTATGGTGGTAACGGCTACATGCGGTTTCCAATGTGACAATATTGTATAAAAAAATAGCAAACAATAGATCTCACTAGATAGAGATTGAAATGTTACAATATGTATCAACATAACCCTTTGCAAATTCATGGTGAAGGGACCTGGGGTAGAACTATCTCGGGCGCGACCACTCCCAACGTCATCCAGTCGCCAAATTTAAACCCCGCCAAAACCAACCTCGACCTCTGTAAACACCAGCCCGCCCGTCTGCCCGCGAGTACCAAGACGCGGATAGGTGACAATGGTGAGATCTCCATTCCTCCTTGCGTATACCTCTAGTAGACTAAGACCTCACAGTCCAAACAATACCTGACCACACACACGATCGACGATGGTATGGACCTAGGACTTCCCCAGATGCTGTTCGAATGCTGACCAGACATAGCTCACCCAACCGACATATTCGCAGTCGCAGTGACACCTACACAGCTTCTTTCCGCATCTGGATCCTCTACAATCAAAATATACTCCACAACCAGTCCCGATATACCTCTGGTGCAAAGTCTCTCTGGTGCACACCCTGTTGGCTGCCACCACATCGCAACCTCACGCTCAGGCACGGTTGCCGCATCTGCAGGATTTGGGGGCGAACTCAAGATATGGTCGATAGATTCCGAATCAGAACAATGGTCACTGCAAGCAGCAATAGAGGATGGAAACGGGGCGGGCGAAGTTTGGGCCCTGGCTTTGAGTGCTGATGGGCGTTTCCTCGCTTCTACGACAATAGACGGGAGGATAAATGTGTGGGATATATCTACGCCGAAAATGGAGAAGAAGGTCCGGGAATACGAAACGAAAGGGAGCTTTGGGTTATGTGTGGATATGAGTCGGGATGGGAAGTACACAGCGAGTGGACATGAGAACGGCGCTGTTTATGTGTTTGATAATGACACAGGACGGATGATGTACTCGATGCCAGGTTAGTCTCTTCTTTTCACTGTGGTCCAGCATCGCAACTAAAACACCCTATAGGCCTTGTAAAGCCTGTTCGTACCGTCGCTTTCTCTCCAGCAGGCTCGCGTCTCGCAGCTGCGGGGGATTCAAAAATCATTGCGCTTTATGACGTCCAGCACGGCGAGCAAGTTGCCAATCTTACTGGGCACGCAGCGTGGGTTTTCTCTGTCGACTGGAGTGATACTGGCGAGTACATCCTTAGCGGGGCCTTCGATGGAAAGGCTAAGGTATGGTCAGTGGACTTAAGGACCAGTGTGGCTACCCACAGCGAAACGGAAAAGGCCCTGTGGTCTGTGAAATGGCTGCCAAAGACGGTAAAAAGCGAGGCGTTTGCAACGGCTGGGGCGAACAGGAGTATCAGTTTCTATAGGGAGGCAACAGGCGGTTAGAATAATACCTAGACCAAAGATATTGCACAATATTCCAAATCACAACACTAGCAATGCTCCGTGTCTCTTGTACTATAATATATGGACCTCTACATTATTCTCTTATATTTACAATTACGAGGATAGCCCTGTGTTTTGCTCCTGGTTTGAACAGATAGATATATATACACGCACATGCCGCTCAACTGCTCCCGAGTAACTTTATGAACTCGGCCCCGAATAATTTGAATCCACGAGAGAAGACATAACCTTTTTGGCGAAGTCAACCTCTTCGCTCTCACCAGACCATTTGCTGTGGATCTCTTCCCAGACTTGTTCTGTCCTTTCGATGCCAGCGCATTTCCCAAACGCCCTCAAAGCCCAAATCACAGTCCACTTCCCTATATATACATCCTCGTTACTCTCATCATCATGAGCTTTGATAAAGGCTGACCAAACGCTTTCAAGGCGTTTGTCCGTCCAGTGCGAATACAATTCACCCCCATGGTTTGCAAAGCCATTGAATAGAGCGAGAAATATTGAGCCATGGATAGGCACATTAAACAAGGACATATCGTCAAGCATCTGTGTAGTCATATGAAGTTGCCCGCCATGAACGGCAAGATGGTTGATCAAGAGCCGATATGTTCGTATGTCAGGGGCGATAATCGACGTTTTCTTGTATTGCTCAAGTAACTCGGGATTATACCGTGCGCGGTCTGCGAGCTTAACCAATGACCGGTCCACTTCCCTCCGTTTTCGAGCATCCTGAGGTGGTGGCTGGGCGCTGTTCTCAACGTGTAGGCGTTTCATACGTTCATATACATGCATTGCCGCCTGTGGCTCTCTGGCTCGTATGAGAGAAGCAATAACGCAATTCATAACAACTGTGTCGACTATCTCCCCAGCGTCAATGAGTGATTTGTACGCACTTCTAACACTGTCGCCGTCTCCACGGAGTCCATGGAAGTATATCAGGCTAACATAATGGAACCGGTTATATGGGAGCCCTCTGTTCTTCATTTCTTGGTATATCATTTCTGCAAGATGATATTTGCCAGCCTTGGTAGCTGCATCGAACAAAATATTGAACGTCGCAGAGTTTGCTTCAACACCCGCAATATGCTCCATCTCCTTGAACATTCTCAGGCTGGCTTCAACTTCGATAGACGTCGGTTTATCCATATAGCTTGCCACGAAGGACGTTGCAGTATTCCACTCTTCCCGGGTGAGAGAAATGGCATTTAGCTTCATATCATCAATGACGGATAAGTATCGCATCATGGAACGCTCATCCTTCCGTAGCACCGCCCCAAGATTCCGAAGTAACCGATGCCGCATTTTTGCACTGAGGTATGGGACTCTGGGCGATGGGAGTGACCGATAAAGTTGGAATACGATCTCGGAATCGTAGTATCGGTCCTTTAGTACTTCCCCTAGTTGCTTAAGAATCCCCTGAGAGTCGCCGTCCGCAGGCCACTGGTATTCTTGGGGCGGCCATTCAACATCTTCTGATTTGTCTGAAACTGTGAGGTTTGGCCCTGGAGCTAGCTGGTACATCTGAGCTTCATCTGAAGATGGGTCGGGCTGGAGATCGTAATGGTCGACAAGGGCTAAAAGTCTGTCTCTGCTGAGCTGTTCTTCGCTGATAGCGGCGCATGCTGATGTATGTTGCTGGCGGCGCGTTATAAAAGCGGAGCGAAGGCAACTGCCTCCTGATTGAAACGATCGCAGTTGCTTGACACCTTCAAGTTGCGGGCGTCGTGGCCGCGAGGATCCATGTTCCCTACACCGGCCAGCGCCCACCAAAGCTCCTATGAACCACTGTTCTAGACCAATGAACCCAGCTGCGTTGCGTATAGGGGAGCGGCGGTGTGGACTTTGTCGCCGTCGAGTAGGTAGTATGTCGGACTTCCCAGGTGTTTTGGAGGGTGCAAGAAGTTGTAGGTTTGCTACCTTCTTGACAACAGAGCCGGTTGTCGACTTGTCAAGTTTTCCGAAGAAGGACATGGACCGTCAAACATGGTGTCGCATATTCTATAATCAGAAATGCAGCAATGCCATGGCAGGAATGATATACAATGAAATTTTATACTTTGTTGGCGACAGGGAGGCTGATATGGCAGGATTGGCGCTAGCGTTGCTCCGCGAAATAAAGTATTTCGTACGCGACAGTTGACCACGGATCTTGCCGAGTCAGAAATCAATCCAAGCCCCCGGCACCATTAACTGCCAATTGCTCTCCAATATCCCGAAGCAATCGCCCAAAGGCAACCATTGCGCCTTTATAGTCGAATTTTCGGTCATACCATAAGACATGGGGCGATACAACCTCACCCCATCTCGTGTCCACCATGCGGCCTCGAGGCTTATAGAGCTCCAGAAAGTTAAAGCCGACTCTGGCATGCTCCAAACCATACCGCCATGGTTTAAAACAGTCTCGGCGGTGCCTCCAGGAGAGATCCTTACAAGGACACAGCCCATACAACACGCTGAGCTTCCGCGGAAGATTCGGACGAAGAAGCCAAGCAAAATGTACAAGCCTACGAACATTACGTACGAGGAGGATGGTCTTAGGGAAAACTTTTATAGCGACCATCCCTGGGAACTTGCTCGACCGAGAGTTATTCTTGAGCAAGATGGAAAGGATGGCCAAAAGTGCGATTGGAGCAAAATACAACAGCCAGCTAGGGAACTGAATGGTGAAAGGTTGGTGATCGGCATATGTTTTAGAAATGGTAGCACTGCTAACATGTTATTTAAGTGTCATTCAACGGCAACTGTGGCTACTCAAAAACAAACCGGGCATGACGTCCGCGAAAGCTTACGACCAGGCACGGCAGGAGTTCTATGCCATCCGTCATCAAGAAGATGTTGAGAGGAGAGTCGCCAAAGAGGAAGCACTCGCTACTGGCGCATATTTCGGGAAATCGATGTTGGAGATTGGCATGGAATTGGAGGACAAAACATACGAGTCATGGAGGGAGTGGGCACAGAAGGAAGTTGAGGTTATTGAACAACAACGAAGCGCTCAATACACGGGCGCTGAATTAGCGCCAGCGGAGGAAGCCATGCTTGAGGAGACGGCCACTGAGACTGTTGAGGCACCGGCACCGTCATAATCCGGGCATATGTTCTGGTAGCAATGTATCACTAAATCTAGCAAGGGTTTGTATAAAAAGATAGATAGTGGCATGTACAATATGTAGCGATTACAGATTCACATTCATCCATGGTTGCTCCGAAGGCAATGTGCTCACTTAACTGACTGGGCCCGGGATATCTGGCGTTGGAGTAGTGACGCATGCGGTGCATTTATTTCCAACAAAAGTTGAATATCTTCAGAGTAGGCTGAATATTATGGCTAATATGTGAGTTTCACTATTAATATAGTATTGAAAATCCAAGGCCTGGACATCCAGTCGTGGACGACAAATAGCGAGGGACCTCAATGCAAGAGTTCAGATACTATACTTTCGGTTCGCGGGGGTGAATATTATATTCAGGGTTGATGTATTGTGAAGGAAGCAAGGCTGGCAGACATTGCCATGATTGAGGGCATCTGGGTAAGTTAAGATCACGACGTATCTTTGACAAGGCTGAGAGTTCGAAACCCCTTTTGGTTTGCGGCCGCGTCAGGTACCTGCATGGGCGACCCGACAGACTGTAAGCGAGCCGGGAGGTCTGGCCGCTCGACTTTGATAGTGCACCGTCCGCATAGCCACTTCACCCAGCATGACCTATATATCGATGACCAGTCGAATGCAGCGACAAAGGGGGACGGACATTCAATAATGAGGCGACATAATTTGAAGGAACCACTAAAAATACCGCATGTCTGCAAAGACAATATCGAATCTTACGCATGACGGGGTCGCAGCCAACAATTGATCAACGGCGCTTCGTCCACAATTGCGCGTCCGTAATCGCGCTTCTCGGAGGAACATTGAAACGTTGACCGCCAGCCCCTCAAACGGCCAACGTCAATTGCGATTCTGCGCGAGCAGATCCATAGATACTCATGGAGCGCCCCGCTGGACCTCCTATGGGAGCTGCCACTCATTCTTCCGGACGAGCCACGGATGGCCCGGCCAACACTCGTCAGCCGCCTTCAAATGGCGATACCATGCGGAGAATTCCCAGCCTGCAGCGAATGCCATCAGACGGCTCCATTTTCGCCTCAAACCCGATATCTACTGCTCAAGTAGTTGCGCTGGCGAAGGAAGCGATGCAAAATGCGTTGGAGGAGAACCAGACAAAGTCCGGGGGGACCGCCGGGATAACGAACGAGCTGAAGCCTGGCATCACAATTGATATGAGCCACAAAAATATCCAAAGATTCCCAGAAGAAGTTGTGGACATTATTAAGTCGGAACTGGAAAGGTATTTTATTTTTGATACGCAGAACTATGATTAAATGGCACTGACAGACCGTGTGTAACAGACTTGCTCTTTCACATAATCAGATTTCCACATTCCCTTCACGGTTTGCGGAGTGTACGTCCTTACGATATCTTAATGTTCGAAATAATGCCATCCGAGAATTCCCCTTATCTGTGAGTTTCACCGAGTCCCACATTCCATGGTCGGAAGGCTGATGGTGTAGATTTGTGAACTATCCTCTCTGGAAATTCTGGATATAAGCCGCAACAAACTCCGCGTCCTTCCACCCGAACTTGCGAAACTCACGGCACTTAAGGTTCTTTCGGTGCAAAAAAACCGCATCGAAGAGCTGCCATTATGTTTAGCAGACATGAACTCCCTTCAATGTTTGAAACTAGATGGAAACCCTATTCGATTCCCGCCGAAGGAAGTACTGCAGGCTCAAGCCAGTAGCCCACCCAATGGTATTGCTTTAAAAGAAAGCGAGATAAATGATGTTACTGTAACATCGCAGATCAAGAGGTTCTTCAAGCAGAAGCTCATTATGGATCGGTCAGAAACGGAATCAGGAGGCGAAGAGTCTAGTGAAGGCGCGGAAACACCACGACCATTGAAGCGAGTTACGAGTGGCCGATTCCCGATCAAAGTTAACGGCAGCGATGTGCCGGATTCACGATCTCCGGCGCTACAGCGGCCACCTCCAATCCCATCACGTTCCCACTACCGGGGATTGTCACAGCAGAATGCTGCGTTGAGAAGACCGGGTATCATGCCATTAACCATTGGTAGTAACGAACGAACCCGAAGTAACAGCGAGAGTCTATTGCAGCGTGATCGTGCCGAGCGGGCAGACAGGTCGCGGCGTATGGGAGTTGTCTCTAAGAAACCAAGCGACCTCACGACTGTCGAGGAATTGAAGACAAACCGTTACAGCCATTTACGTGGCCTAAGCCATGGGTCAGCGATTCAAAGCGGCAATGGTAACAACGGCACAAATGGCAATACGGGAAGCCCAGCAAGCCCCGCTGACAGCACACACGGACGGAGTACGTATGTTAGGAGATTATCGAGCCTCCCAGAACGGAAACGCAAATCCGACTCTCCAGATCCGGTCATTGAGGGTGCAAAGGGGATATTATTTGCTCTTGATCAGGTCCATCCTTTGATACAAAGTTTGATGGGCCTCACTAGGGATGGTTCAAACAAGAGGACAAGTCTGGAAAGGGTTTTCTTCAACGCAACAACACACGTTGAAGAACTCGATCACGACATCCAAGAATATGATACTTATTCCGAGGAAGACGAAGAAATCAGTCCTCGTTCAAATGCGAATGTCCGGAGGGCGTGTATTACATGCGTCTCGGCATATATTCACGTCTGCACATTATTATCCAGAAACGTCGAATCATTACTGAATAATGGAGACCCACGGTATATCCGTATGCTTCTTCTCCATATATATGGGAGTTTAGTGGAAGTTCGGAACGCGGGGACAAGTTTAATTGGACCAAAACAGAAAGCGACAGAGCAGCTGCCGCCTTTATTAGAAGATACTAATATTAATACAATCAGACCGACAGCGCGCGATAAGGCCGCAACACCGACACGGGAACGGCCCAATCCAACCTCAAGGATGAGGAGCGCCACGATAATCCAACAAGCAAACAATCTGCGTGTCCTGACAGATTCCAGAAGCGCCTATACGAATGGGTCTGGCCGGTCTGCAACCATGACATCGGCAACTCCGCGATCCGGAGAATCATTCACCTCTGTCTCCTCTGCTGGAAGGACGAACGGCGACTTCACGGAAGAAGACCGGCTCTTTGAGAGAATTTTCCTGGGCCTACAACAGTCTTCCGAAATGGCTGTCAGGACACTACCCTCTGTCAATGCTCATTTCTTACAGTCGAACAAGAACAGCATGCAGCAAGGGACCTACGACCAACTGAAGCACTACTGGCAAGCCCTCAACATCAAATGCTCCTTCGCTCTAGAGACAGCCGAGACATTGAAAGCGCGCCTCTCTCTGATCAAGCTGAAAGAGCCTGGCATCCGAACCCAAGGTGCCTTCTGGGAGCTCTGCAACACCTTCATGAGCTCCTACTACAACCTCGTCGTCAAGGTCAAGGAAGTCAAATCCGTCACGCCCCTAATCTCCACCGACGTCATCGCCCTCCTCCGACCCCTCCAAAAAGTCATCCGCGAAACAAGCCAACTCATCCAAGCCTCCCCATGGTCCTTCCTCACCGGTCCCAGCTCCGGCCCCGGCCCCGGCCAGCACCACACCAACCACACCAACCACCCTTCAACCAGCACCACGTCCTACGCGCTCCAGTCCCCACAGGTCGCCATGCCCATGACGCCTGCTAGCGCGGCTCTGGGGCCCGCCGTGCAGGCGACGGTTCCGAGCGCGCCGCAGAGTGCGGGATATAACACGGCGATGTTCCAGGGGAATGTGTTTGAGCGCGCCGACGCGCTGCTCAGTATGGGCGGTAGCAGTGCCTTCTCATCGCGCGCAGGAACGATGACATGGGGAGGGAGTGGAGAAGGTTCGACTGCCGGGGGGACAGGGGGGACATTTAGTCCGCCGAATGGGATGACGAGGTATGGCGGGGGGAAGGTTGTGTTTTAACCAGTTTTAACTACCAGCTGATACTTCCGGGGGTGTTTGCTCGAAAAATGAGAGAGAGAGAGAGAGAGCCATATCTGGCCATTTACTTACCACAGCGTTAGCCATATTTTTAATCTGCCATCTTGGATGCAAGGGAGGGGTATTTGTATTTTAGCCGCCATCTGTTTGGGCCGTATTATTGTCGTGGGGGGGAGCGTTTATTATCATTAGCGTGCGTGCGTGCGTGTGGGGATTACGTGGATGCGGGTGCTGGGGTGTGCGGGGAATGTATTAATCTCTTATTCCTGTGTTTAGTCGTTGGCCAGGGCATGATCATTGGGAGTACTCGGGGGCAGGGAGATGATCTGGCTGAGACGGATACGGTGTCTGGGATAATTTTTTTGGCATTCATGGGAGGCGTTCGGTGGTGGGGGGTTCTCACCGAGGGCTGTGGAGTCTTGTGTGGACTGGGAAATGGAAAAATGGTATCTTTAATAATATTTTCTCCATCTATTCACTACCTACTCGCCGCTGCAACTATGTGAATGTGATGATATACATACATGTATTTGTATGGGAGGGCTTGGAAGCAATTTTTAGATATATATTGCCTCGTGGTTATAAATATCGTACTCGTGCCGCCCAAAAGTCTAAGCAAGACCGTGCGTCCTTGCGAGCAACGGCGTACAACGAAATTCTTCCTACTTGATCAATCTTCTAATGGTAAATTCATATAAATGGAAATAAGAAAATAGTCTCCACCTATAAAGCAATTAATTTATTTTAATATTATCGTTGTTGTAAAATATTTGGCATTATTATTACTATTGTTAACTTTAAGCATGGTCCTTGGGCAGACTTTTGGGCGGCACGAGTAGTTATAAATATCAGGCTAAACACCATCTACAATACTCTAAATAATCTATTCATCTCATCTGGGCATCACATCAAGCCTCACTAACCCTACCTCTCCTCCTCAGATTCTCTATAAACCCCGGACTCTTTCCCCCCTCCACACTCATCTCCTTCTCCCTCCTCCTCGCCTTCTTCTTCTCCTTCCTCCCCCGACAGCAACAACAACAGCGCACCTGCATCAGAAAAGCAAACAACACCGACCCCGACGCGGTCCACATGAACGCCAGCATCTGCACTCCCAGCTCCGCGCCGATATTCAGCATCGGCTGGCTACTCATCACATTCCGCATGATGGTGAACATGACGGTCCCCACGACCGAAGCGACGATGGTGCAGAAGGCAGCGAGGAAACTGATGAGGCCTAGCCCGCAGCCGACCCAGCAGCTGCGGGGGCGGGGCGACAAGTGGGGCGAGCGTAGGAGGGAAAGCGGCGAGAGGAGGAGCGAGAGGAAGGTGAAAATTATGCCGAGGAGGAAGAGGACGAACATTACGTTTGAGGCCATTTCAATTAGGCGCAGGATAGAGATGATGTCGGAGGGGAGGGTGATTGTGGCGCCGGCGAGGAGCTCGGAGAGGAGGATCTTGATGGGGTTGAAGTAGTAGAGGCTCGTGGGTTTACTGCAGTTGGTTATGCCCCTGTTGGTTATGGTTAGAATGTTGTGATCTTGTTTTTGGGGGGTGGAGCGGGACGACGCACTCATCTATGTAGCCCTCGCAAAAGTTCCAGAGGCCGACTAGGTAGAAATCATGCAGGCCGAGGGATCTTGCTATCGAGTTCAACAGCGGGAATTCGCTGCCTGGTGTCGTGGAGCGGACTAGGATGTTGGAAAGGTCGACTTTGATGAACCATGTCGACATCAATACTGGTTTGACACTCGTTTGCGCAGTGAGAATCTGGGAAGGCTGTTAGCTGAGTTCTTTCTCTGGATTCCAAGATGGGACATTTATTTACCAGTATCAGGAAGATAAACCCTATGAAGAGAAGCACGCATGCGAGAATGGTGAGCCATTTGCGGAGTGTGCTGGGTCCAACTGAGTTGCCGCCATTTTTCAGTGATGCGGTTTCTGTGTCCGCGGGAGACGTATCGTCTGTTGTTGCGCCCTCGGTTTCTGTCTTTGGATCTTTATGCCGTAACCTGACGGACTTGAAGATGGGGAGGTTGATAGCCATCTAGGCGATTTTGAAGGGTATCCTGCGAGATCTGGCTCGTCCCTGAAGCAAAATAAACAGAAGGGCGTTGCTTATTTGGACGTCCAGACTCAAGGACTAGGCATGTGGAGCGAAGGGGAATGGATATCAAGCCAAGAGATGGCGGATGCTAGAGTTACGAGAGATAAAATGGAATCCACAAATCTTTCCTGCTGGCTGAAAGAAAGTTCAATAAGATCAACGGCCAGACTTGCTGCCTGCCTATCAGGAGAGAGTAGACTGGCAGGGCGTGGGCCAGGAGCAAACTGATGTCATGTTATTTTTTGGGAATTTTTGAGGGGACGGCGGTACGAGTAAGTTAGGCTGGACGGGATCTTGGTTAGAGGACCCACAGTATGGGAAAGCTTGGGACAATCAATTCTTAGTAGGGACGGAACGCCGAGCGTTTGGGCAAGGGCAGGGCGGATTTGGAGACGGAGCGCTGAATGCTCAATGCTGAACGCTGATCGCTGATCGCTGAATGTTGACTGTTGACTGTTGACTGTTGAACGCCGCGCGGCTGGGGAAGGGGGGTTGGGGGGGCAGTGGAAGCGGATAAAGGGTAAATAAAGGGTCCAATGTGAACTGAGTATGAGACAATAACAGAACAGCGGCATATAAATAAGGTCGTATGCTGCAGTTACATATATGCCGTCCGTCCAGTTGCAGTCGCAGTCGCAGTCGCAATCGCATTTGCAGCTGCATATGGAGGAATGGTGGCGCAGCAGCATCTGAGAAATGTTTACATCGCAGTAATTGTTGTAATTGTTCAGGTGTTTCCACGTCCCATAGCCAGATACAATTCAAAATCCAATCAATAATTCAATTCAAATACCTGCCCTGCCGGAGCTCCGTATTTTCTATTTCTTCTCCCTCTATTTAAATTTGGAACTGATCCAGATGTATAGTAAATGATGCGCTTGTACACCGTTCTTTCACTGTTGGGATGCCGCAGCACACACACTACCGTGGTATGTGGAACGGTAACGCGACGCTATGATGTCAGAGTTCCAGGGGTTGTTCAGCCCACCTAAGACCCGAACAAACATGCTGCTGTTTGCTGCTAGCCTAGCGTAGCCTGTGACAAGCAAACCCTTTTGAGACATTCTAGATTCACCCGTTGATGTCTCTGCCCGCCTTTTCTATTTATTTATTTTAATATATACTGTTTGTAACATTTCCCAAGACGGCGACGACTATATATTGCATTTGTTCCAGTTCACTCAGTGCCATCTTGTGATACTCTTTGATTTCCAATTCCGTCAGCGTCGTGCATCACTTCCTCCCGATTTCGCCACATCATCGTGGCAGGCAAGGACTTCTACGAATTCTAGGTCAATATTGACCGGTTCGTAGCCACAGCGACCAGGCTACTGCATTGAAGACATAAGAGCGTCGGGTCGAATTCGAACAAGCTCATTGTTACGGCGAAGAGGCCGACGCCCTTCTATGAACATATCCCAACATGTTGTGGACCAAGCCCGTAGTGCTTGCATCTCAGATTGTATTCTTCGCCTGCCTTTACAGCAACCCAATATCAGCACAAGAGACAACAGATGATGGGGTTCTTGTTTTGACCGGCGGCGGCGGTGGTGGCGGCGGTGATACTTCAACAGGACCATCAGGACCATCAGGACCATCAGCATTAGCCGCGCCAACAACCTCAACAGGGAGCAAGAGTGGCACTGGTGGCTCCAGCTCAACCACCATCACATCACCATCATCATCATCTGGCAGCGCCTCCACCACTCCCCCCGACATCCTAACCCTCACCGGAAGCGCCGCGACCAACACCCTCAACCAGACCCGCACATCCACCACCGACGGTCCTCAACCTACCAACAAAACGCCCTGCAACCTGCACGTCGAGTTCTGTAACCGCAAATACAGCAACATCACCCAAGTCTGCGCCCACAACTCGCCCTTTGTCAAAGCCAGCAATGCAGCTGCCAACCAAGCCTTCGGCGTCATCAGCCAGCTCGAAGACGGGATCCGTATGCTGCAGATCCAAGCCCACGTCGTCAACGGCACGGTCTTCCTGTGCCACTCCTCCTGCGACATCCTCAACTCCGGCACCATGACAGACTACCTCACTACGGTTACTGAATGGGTCCAGAGGCACCCGTACGATGTCATCACCATCCTAATCGGCAACGCCGCCTACCTCCCCGTGAGCACCTACACCCCCGCAATCGCCGACTCCGGACTCCTCAACTACGTCTACACGCCCCCCAAGAAAGACATGGCCCTCTCCGACTGGCCAACACTAAGCAACATGATCATCACCTCCTCGCGCGTCGTCGTCTTCATGGACTACGAGACCGACCAAGACGCCGTGCCTTACATCCTCGACGAGTTCCGATACATGTGGGAAACGCCCTTCGATCCTGTTGACCGCGCTTTTCCCTGCACTGTGCAGCGGCCGCCTAATCTGCCCGCGCCAGAGGCGAAGAGTAGGATGTACATCGCGAACCACAACCTGAATACCGAGCTGGAGCTGCTGGGGAACACGTTGTTGGTGCCGACGGCGCCGTTGCTGGAGGAGACGAATGCGGTGGAGGGATTTGGGAGCTTGGGGTTGGCGGCGAAGCAGTGCGATGCGATGTGGGGGAAGCCGCCGACGGTGCTGAATGTGGATTACTATAATGTGGGCAATGGGAGCGTGTTTGAGGTCGCGGCGAAGTGGAATAATGTCACGTATAATGCTTCGTGCTGTGGGTTGAAGGATAACTCAGGAATAAGAATGGGGGGACAGATGTTGTTGGTTGGGGTGATGGCGGTGCTGGTTTCGGTGCTGCTGTCGTAGGTCTTGTTTGGGACGTTGCTAGGGAGTGATCTGGTGGCGTTCAGTGGCGTTTTGGTGGCTTGCATACTTTCCGGGTGATCGGGTGCTTTTGTCGCATGGGTAAGAAACATGCATACGAGTAGCGGAGGAAACAAAGACATGTGCCATAAAAATACCCAAATTCAAATAGGCATGAAACATGTTAGACACGAAGAAAATGTGTCAGACCAGTTCATTGTAATTCAATTTTCATTCTCAGTATAGTAAACTGACGCTGGGGTATCTCTAAACATGCTACTCGTTACACGGACAAAAGAAAAATACAATGGTGCATCTGAAAGCGATGACACGATTTTTCCTCGCACTGAAATATGCTCATGTGCTGTCCCATTTCAACAGTGATCCGCCGTCTTCCACCGTTGCTGCTCGGGCTCCATAGTCGGAGTGAGCGCCTTTTCTGTGTTTCCACCACTTCTGCTCGGGCTCCATAGTAGGAGAGAGCGCCATTATCATGTCAATCATCAGTATAATCTTGCTCTCATGAGCTCCGCCACCATGAAGATGCTGGGCAATTCTTCTCCAGACATTTCTCGCCGCCATTCTTCCTCATTAGAACTCTCACTCCCTCTCATGCATCCATCCATCACAAACATGGCGAAAATTCCTTCCACAACAGTAACTCCCGCCGCCGCATATAACGCACCCAACCATCACAAAGACGAAAAGAAATCCCTCCTCAATAATAATCCGCATCCATAACATGCCACCATCCCCCATACCATGTTTGGATAGTATCGGTAAACAAAAGCACAACCCGCAAAATGCAGAAAACATGCATGAACTTTGTCGAACAGAAGAGTAGTTGTACAAGAATATACACAATATCCCGCGCGCACACACTCAGCCGCCATTGGGGTGCTGAGTATTCTGAGGCGCAGCATTCTTTGGAGCAGCGCTGGCAGGGAACATGAGAGCTCCCACTTTAGCAGTCCGAGGGGCCATCGGCTTGTGGTACTTTACTGTTGGCAAGATAGATGGACCGATCTGGTTGCCGCGCATGTCGTATTTGACG
This sequence comes from Pseudogymnoascus sp. VKM F-4281 (FW-2241), assembly GCA_000750745.1. Taxonomy (NCBI): domain Eukaryota; kingdom Fungi; phylum Ascomycota; class Leotiomycetes; order Thelebolales; family Thelebolaceae; genus Pseudogymnoascus; species Pseudogymnoascus sp. VKM F-4281 (FW-2241). The sequence continues at coordinate 24,428 of JPJV01001240.1, forward strand.
CCAGGCTTTGCATGCTTGCCTTTGGTATTGCTTTGCGGTTTAGCAGATGTTTCGCCAGTGGGTTCGTATGGCTGCTCAATGGGAATACCATGAATGAGTCTCAGATCGGCTTCAGAGATCGGGAATACATCGTCGATCTCAATCGGGGACTCCTTTGAGTACCCAATACTGGACGGCGTTGCGGACGAAGCTGTTTGATATGGAAATGTGGCGTTTGGTGTCTCTGATGCTACACTCGTCATGGCTCCCGTATTTGGTGAAGGCACTTCGTCAGACCAATTCGCCATTGAAAATGGGTCCTGGCTGTCAATGGGCGGTAGGGCGTCAAAGTCGAAGTCGGCGAACAAATCTCTCTCGCCTGCAAATTGGTCTGTGTACATACCAATGATGTCTGGTACGTACTGCTGGTTGGTGACTGATCCATTGGTGCTAGACAAACAGTGTTGGCCTGCGCTTGTTCCCGTAAGGTTGGAGGAACACTGTTGGTCTGTAATCGTGCCACTGCCGTTGAGGGAACGCTGTTGGTCTGAGATGGTGCCATTGCCACTGGAGGAATATTGTTGATCTGTAACCTTGTCGCTGCCAACTGGAAAGTACTGTTGCCCAACAATTGTACCACTGCCGTTTGGAACACATTGTTGGTCAGGAACACCGCCATTGGTGTTTGGAAAACACAGTTGATCTGCAACTGTACCACTGATGTTGGGCAAATACTGTGCTGAAGAATCGTATGCATTGCTTTCGCCTTGTTGCAGGTTGGCTGTATATTGGTTTGTAATCGGTAGCTGTGGTAATTGAGCACCAGCATCTGCGACTGGCAAATCAAGTTGAAACTGGAAACTTGGAGTAATTGGAACTGCAATTCCTGAGGCGTTAAGTGCAGACTCTAAATCTTTGCAACGACGTTTGAACTCGTCCTCAAAACTTGTGCTGCTGGCTTCCTCAGTATCATCAGCCAGCTTTCTCTTGCTCGGCGACGCTGCATTCAGCCTAGATCGCCCCACGGGGTTATAGCGACCACAGCGCCTGCAGTACTCCGTTTTTGCCCAAATGATTTTATTGCTCTCAGGAATCCAACCCTCCTCTGGGGCAGATTTCGCCTCTTTTGGTGTCTTCCCAGGAGCCCACTCTGTTAGATCTGCCCAGGCTTTATTTCGGAGACCACAGGAGGTACACGACCATTTAGTCTTATCATTAGCCGCAAATTTAGTACCTGGGACTGATCTCGAAATTTTTTCATAGATTTCCAACTGCTCTTCTAGTTCCTTTACTTTCTCTTCCAGCTTGATGCGCTTGGGTATAGCTTTCAGTAGCTGTTTATGCTCTTTTTTTGCTAGTTCTTTGTTTGCGCTATATTCTTCCTTCAGCTCTTCAAATGTGCAGGTCTTTAAATTGAATTTAGGACCAGGAGCCTTAGAAGTACTAGTATTGCCCCATAGAGGAGAGTTCTGGTTTGAGGAGGTGGCGCCGTTTTCCGTGATGGAATTCCCTGCCATAGTCAGTGAGGACTCTACCACTAATAGGGGATGACACTTACCTAATTTTGATACCGCGAAAGTAATAACCATATTTCGAAATTGCTCATCAACCTGCAGTCTGTGAAAAATAGCTTCAAGGGGTGGTTCAAGGCCAGAGGTTCCCTCCATGTCGATCTCTCCGTCTATTGCGGCAAGAATGAGCTGCTGAATCTTCCTCACTCCAGGAGACGGCAAAGGAGCGGTTGCTATATAAGATCTCAAAGCAATCAATTGTGGATGAGAAGAGTAAAGACTTGACAAAGATCTGTGTTGAAGTGTTGCTGAAATGTGTTTGGATGCTGGCTTGTTCCTTATCGTAGTTGCTATCGTAGTGTACACCTGGGACGAAGCATTTGCTTTGGGTGACTTATAAACAGGGTTGTATAAGCGCGTCTCAACACCTTTAGCCTTTGGTGATTCGACTCCACAAGAAACAGCACTTGCTTTATCCGTCCCATTTTCAACCAAAGACACAGACACTTGACCCGAGGTATGAATCTTGTTTTGCAGCTTCTCATATTGCAGCTTCTCATCCTGCGACTTCTCATCTTGCAGCTGCTCGGGGGCTGACACATTTCTAGTTGCCATTCCATCAACGATGTTCAGACTTTCCGGAGTAGAGGAGGATGAGCTCAGCTCCGGTTTTGGGAGCCTCTCGACCTTGGATCCCATAGACACAGTAAGCTCTTGGCCCCTTTCTCCAATACCTCCTTCTGGGAGGTCATCTGTTTGCAGTGATACCAAATGCTTGGTGGCAACCGGCTGGTCACTGGCAGTGATGCACTCCCTGTTACACAGAAAATAAACATCACTGTTCTTTTGTGTCTGAGGCACTGTATCTTGAGAAGGTTTAGATGTTTCGGGCATCACCCTACCACCCATGGGGCAAATACTAGGAATATTCCCTCTGATCGGACCGCGCTGGAGCTGATTAGCAGGCTCTTCATCGACACCACCTTGACAGCCTGCTAATTCAATTTTAGCCAGACGATTCTCCAGTGAAGGTTTCTCCAGCCAAGGTTTCGAAGCACGATGAGGTGCTAGCGAAGATGAATAGAAACCTAGCTGCTTCTGCCCCTGAATTGGGAAAGTTGAAGGTCCACCCGTGAGTTTCTCGAGCCGGCGATGAGAATTGGGTTCGATATGCTGACGTAGATCATAGACTTTACCGGTATGTTCTTGCTGTGTTTCATTCGCACAGTCAACATTGTTGTTACCGGCATCCTCGTGTGATAGATGATCTATCAAATAGTGATCATAGGCTTCCGAAGTGGAAACCTTTGTGGCGTGCTCCTTTGAGATGGACTCCTTGTGAGATTCTCCACTGTCTGGGAGAGTCTCAGGGTGTATCTTTGGGGGTAGTGTAAGCCCTTGATCTAACCTTGTGACAATCATGCTCGCGGGCATGAAAGAAGCATAAATACCTTCTTCCTGAGCCTTCTGCATCAGTGGCTTGGAGCCATGGCCTGCAATATATCCTTTCATCTTCCCGTCTTTCAGCACTGGCCTTCTTTTGCTGGATACAACACAAGTTATCCCCTAGCAGCCAGTGGCAGCCAGTTATCCTATCATTCACTTTGGTATTCTTGACAGGCCAAAAGAGTGTGTGTTGGTCACGTTCGGGAGTCAGAATAGCTCGGCTTGAAAGAGCAAGAATGATGAACCTCGAGGAACAATGGACAATGCGGACAAAGTCTTGAGTTGTTGACGCTTGACGCTTGACGTTTGATGTCGAGGCATCGAGGCATCGAGGCCGCAAGGCACGGACAGGCTTATCGCGATAATGTCCCTTATCGGGCAGTTGTCAACAAAGTCACAAGTCGGATTATCTTTAAACCGATGATCCGACACAAACGAGACATATCTATTGGATGGACTGAACGTCCATCGAGGCCTACTCCTGATGTGAGCTAAATGAGCACTCACTCCATAAATTCTCATACCAAAACTCTACGTTACATAAATGCAAGTGTTATGGAGCTGACAAGGAGACTACTATAGGGCAGACACACACAAGCCATTTATTGTGGACGTGACCTGGGACACCTTCATCGAGGACTTGAATATGTCTGTGATTTTGTGCACCGGTAAGCCCCCAATGCACTTTCCTGCTTCTATCCGTCACTCCACGACAGAACAAAGATGACGGACACAGCTGACGATTGCATTGTCTTGGCTACAGCTGGCTATGACCATACCATTCGGTTAGTAAATATCTCCTACATAATGGCAGACGAAGACATGAGCACATCTGATACCCAATTGCAGGTTCTGGGAGGCTCTTTCCGGGATTTGCTCTCGTACTATCCAGCATCCTGACTCCCAAGTCAACCGTCTCTGTATCTCCCCTGACAAGCGCTTTCTTGCCGCCGCAGGCCACCACAGCGTCAAGCTGTACGATATCAAGTCCACGAACCCAAATCCCATCTTGACATTCGAAGGCCATACCAACAACATCACCGGCGTTGCATTCCATTGCGAGGGAAAGTGGATGGTTACTAGCTCCGAAGATGGAACAGTGAAGATCTGGGAAACGCGCACCGGCACCGTTCAGCGCAGCTACAACCACAACTCTCCAGTCAACGATGTGGTTATCCACCCAAACCAAGGCGAGATCATTAGTTGTGATCATGGTGGTAGTGTCAGAATCTGGGATTTGGCCGAGAATAGCTGTTCTCATCAATTGATTCCAGAGGAAGACGTATCGGTCTCCAGCGTCACTGTTGCCAGCGATGGCTCAACCCTTTGCGCGGGAAACAACTCAGTAAGCAGATCACGGACGATGTGTACCCCTATCTGGTTAAATAGGTCTAACTATCTCTAGGGCAATATTTTTGTCTGGCATCTGGAGCAGTATCGCGAGAAGACGACTCTTGTCCCCATCACCCACTTCAAGGCCCATGGCCAGTACATTACCAGAGTCCTGCTCTCTCCAGATGTCAAACACCTTGCTACCTGCTCCGCTGATCACACCGCGAAGATATGGGAGGTTAAGGATCTTGACAAGATGATTCCTACCCCTGGTAGCGAACCTCCCAGCCCGGTCCCTTTCAAGCTGGAGAGCACGCTTACCGGCCACCAACGCTGGGTTTGGGACTGCGCGTTCAGTGCTGACTCTGCCTACTTGGTTACCGCCTGCAGCGATCATTACGCTCGCCTCTGGGAGCTTCAGACAGAGCAGATTATCCGCCAGTACAACGGGCACCACCGTGGCGCGGTCTGCGTTGCCTTGAACGATTATAGTGAAGCTCGCTGAGCTATTGCTTACGACGGCCAATAGGTCTGATTTCCTCAATCTTCGGGGCGCATTATACCGGGGCGTTCGCTGCATTTCAAGCTGGGGAAGGGTGGATATGGTCTATTGCTCACTCGTGTGGCGTTTATGGCTGCAAACAGGGCGTTGAATAAGGGAGACACTCTGGTAATATGCCGGTTTACGAATTGCTAATTTGCTTATGAGACGATGATCCTTCTAGTGGTCAATCGAATGAATTTGATCTGAAAACGAGACTCATTTTCTGCTTTGCCTCGCCACTTGAGAAGATTGTCTCTAGATTTGATGTAATGTGTGCGCCAGCGTATAATTAACTACGTTTATACATGGTAATGCCAGATGCTGTTGAAACCATCCTAGTAAATCAGTTCGCCCATGGCTGAGCTGTCAAGCCAACTTCCATCACTATTCCTTTCCAAACTTTTCCCAAACAAAGCAACCGCTGCCTTATTCTTTTTGGAACCATCTATTGTCGCGTTACGAATCAACAATGCGCTGTCTCCTTTTGCAGCGATAATAATGCCGTCGCCATCTTGGGCCTTCATCATCGGCACCGTGGTCATTCCATCTTTTTCGCCATCATACTCCACGATGGTAAATGGCTTGAAGATTCCCATCTCGTCTTTGTGGGTGACGTAAAAATCGCTCATCTCAGCAGGCATCGGAATTGTTTCCAGTCCCTCCAAGATAACTCTTTTGAAATTGTTATCGAGAAGCCTAGTGTCTACCCAGACCCTGCCAAACGCTCTTTCCATGCGTACGGCCTCTTCTGCCGTCATCTTCGAAAGCAAGCGCTTATTCTCGGGTTTAATCTTCGGCGCAGGTGCTAAAGTTTTATTTTCGGGCAGGATGGGCTCTACCGGCATTGTTTGGGGTAAGTATACTTTTTCTCGCAGACCACGGACGAGGAGATCTGCGCTAATAGGAATCAGAATGTCCTGAAGCGCACCACGGGTAATTTTCTCGGGGTTCGGTATAGAGATCGGTGCCTGAAGAAGGATTTTCCCATGGTCGAAATCTTTCGGCGAGAGAGTTTGGAGAGTTACGCCTGTTTGTTTGTAGCCATTCAAAACTGCATAATGAACAGGAGATGGCCCACGTAGATCAGGGAGCAGAGATAGATGGAGGTTTAGCCCGTCATATTCAGTACTGTTGAGCACCCGCGGTGGAACAAATAGGCCAAATGAGACGGCTATAATTAGGTTTATAGATTCACCATTAACTTTTGGGACTTCCCAGCCCGTGAAAGTATCCCGCATATGGGTTCTTAGGCCCAAGCTCTGTGCGGTGGCTTTTAATGGCACTTCACGGATTTTTTTGAGACCTCGGCCGTATGGCTTTCCAGGTCGGCAAAGGACGTCGATAGAGGCTATTGATGAGGGATCGCGTTTTTGTTCATCGTAAAGAGCTCGGAGAGACGCGACGCTGACATCATCAGAGCCGCAGAAGAGGATGCGAAGTGGCTTCGTTGCCGGGGAACTGTATAAGCGGCGACTGGCGGGGTAGAAGTAGGAGGCACTCCGACTGACAAGAGTACAGCCCCTGAAAAGACACCCGAGAGCCTGAGTGGACGCCTTGACAAGGGGTGTTCTGGGAGGAGCCATGGCATACATGGCTACTGGTGTCCATACACACTGATGATAATGGTATTAACTACCGAACTTTGCGGCGTCGTCGAGACAGGCCCGACTCTATCTTCGTTCGGCCCTATATTCGCATTAGTATTTGAGCAAACTATAGGATACACGCAGCTTACAGAGACATAATCCTCCTATTAGACCAATATATGCTTCACCTTCGTCGCCACTATCCAAACGGCTAGATCGAGATTGAAATAAAATCACGTGAAAATACTAAAGTGACCTTCGGTTTGGACAAATCCCAACCCAATAAGCTCGAGGAAGTGCTGTGTTCACATTACCCCTGGCGCGATTCTGATAGCCGCGCGGCAAACAGTTCTGAACAGACCATCCGCGCTAATATGAGGTACTTCAGAACGACTAGGTCTTCAAACGTGGATGATCAGGCGACGTCATTTTTGTTATTGTACTTTGGCACAGCTGGCAATACTCTTATCCCGACTTCATCATCATGGAACAATACTAAGTTTCTTTCAGGCAAAGACTCAAAATACTCTGTTAACCTCAGATACAATATGGGGAAATGGGATCTTTGTACACCGGTGTTGATTTCTCTGTGTCCCTTTTTGCCTTTGCATGTTACTACCAAATGAGCGTGCAATGTCTTATCCCTCTAGCCACGCTCGTGGGAAAGCTGTTCCAGCCCAGCTGAAGTTTCTCGCAATATATAATCCCTCTCTGGGCCTAACCGATGAGACGCGACTTGATCAAATCGCCTACTTTTACGACGGGACGGGAAAACCAACGCGGAAGGCAGGTAATAGCACGGAAAGGTCAAGAGAAGAGGAAAATGAGCGGCTACGACATATTGGCCTTGCCCAAGGCATGGTCGAATTTGGAAAGGCGTTTTCCCAAGGCGAGTCTGTTGATGCGATAGAAACCGAGAAATCGAAGATCATACTGCATGAGCTAGAGGCGGGGTGGTGGATTCTAGCCGTAAGTTACGGTGGGACAAGGATTATTATATATACTGATTACCTTCATAGTCAATAGACTTGACTCGACTTTCTAAGGCTTCCAAGGCCTCGAGTCCGAAGGATAAAACTCCAGACGAGGGAAATATTGAATACTCCTCCCGAGATGTCAAGCCGCCTGTTCTCCTACTTCAAGATTTGCTACGAGCCCATGCTATATTTCTCCTGCATCACACATCGTCACTAGGCAATTTATTTGCTGCAACCGAAAAGCCTAAGTTTACCTCCATACTTGGACGATACTGGGATCAGTTTCTGTCAACATGGAATGTCATGCTCCACGGCAACCCAGCCGTATCTGTTTATAGTGGCATAAAAATTGCAGGTTCAGGTGAACTTGGCATGGGTGTTGGAGAGGAAGATAGGGGAAGTGGTGAGCGTGAAGTACTGGAGGGATTTGTTGGGAGAATTGATGGACTTGTCGACTTGGTTGTTTCGCGCTTCGGCGCAGACACCGCCGATTCGGATATTTCTAAGGTCTCGGATCAAAACAAAGCCCGGCCACAGCTAACGCCCAGCGTGCCTTGGTTGGGAACTGGATTGGAACCTGGGCCAAATGATGGTGCAATCTTCCTTGGGATTGGGGCATTGTCGAGGAAATCTCTCAGGGATGTGACGCACTGGATGGAAGACGTTTACAGTTGGGGTCCACATGCCTACGGCGTCAAAGGCAACACAGCACGGACTCGGCGCTCACACCGACTGTCAAGCAAAGCTCGTGGCCACCAAACAAAAGCCATAAATCCGGACTCTCGTTCATCAGAGATGTCTACAAGTCCAGTTATGCCACATGACGATGGAAAGAATGATGGTTTTCGAACGAAGCAAGCGACGGTTCCCATACCCGATGAACCAGAAAATGAAACTAACCTAGAAGTATTGGACCCCCAACCTGCCGCTGAAACAGAACGTAGGGAGAATAGGAGCCACTCAAGCTCCAGTCGAACCCCAAGTACGTCTAGCTCCCAAAGCACCACAGGTGGGACTCTTGTGGACTATCTCAAACTGGGATATGGAACGCATTGGTCACTCGGTGGAGGTACGCCCACGCCACGAGTTACCAGCACGTCAAGTGGTACGGGACCATTAACTTCTCCGCCCAGTGGGGAGGTAATATCTGCGGGTAGGGATAACCAGACCGAGACTGGCCCGGCCAACGATTCCATGGGTCACTATTTGGTTGGTCTTATTGGTGATGTGGATGCTGATGACCCTGAAAATTCGGGCTCTGATTGTGTGGGACTTGATACTATTAATTCAAGGATTTCGCTGCGAACGATAAATATTGAGCTAGACCCAGTACACGATACCTTATCTGACGCAAATGGAGGGGCAAATGATCGCAGACTATCACGTCTAAATGCATCCGGCGAGGCTACACCTGTCACTCAAAACAGAGTCAGAAAAGACTTGCATGTAGTTGTTTATGCCAACAAACCTTTCCTCTTCACCCTTTTTTTTGAAATTGCGACCGCCTCACTCGCCGATTCGAGCGTTTACCGATCTCTGCATTACCAACTGGCACCTTTGCAGCGACCACTTTTGACGTCAACACGCCGCAAGCTCCCCCGTCCAAAGTTAAGCACAACTTTAGGGGGAGATGCGAAAACTCCAATCTATGACCTTATGTGGGACTCAAAGAAACTTACAATTTTCTCGACGATCCCAGATATTCCATCCCATTCACTCCCATCGAGCAACCTTCCTGTATGGTCTCGGCTCGAGTCGCTGAACACCCACATGCAGATTCTCAATACGTTTGCAGCAACGCGGAATGAAGGTTCCGAGATAGAGCAGACATGCAAGACTAGTCGCGGATACTGGGTCGTCTGGACTAGAATTCCAGATCCAGAAGCCACACAGAATCAAAGGACGTCTGGGGGGTCTGTCACTCCTGTTGAGGGTGATGCAACACCAATAGACTTGCCATCGCCAGGCAGCGGCCATAGCCCGGGACAAGGCCGAAATACAAATAACACCCTAGCTCAAGCAAGCCATGCTCTCCACAAAGCCGATTTGGCTAGAGATAAAGAGATATTCTTAGTCAGGAAGTCGAGTGACCCGACATCAGCGAACACATTCGCGAAGGAGAATGCGAATTCGCCAGCTAAATTAGCTCAAGGGATTGGAGTTGATACAAAGAGATATATTGAAGGGTTATTGAGTATGTAAACGTGAACACAATATGTTTTATATTATACACTCTTGAAAATGAACCCGACCCTGAAATCTAAGCTATATTACAGTGATATAAAATATAAGGATGCCATTAATAATAATAGGAAAGGCATGTTCTTTTCGAGATATTATATCCAACTGCATTATTATTTAGATGGATTTAAAAGGAGATTCTAGTGCGTATCATTCATTGATTGGGAAATATTGTTGGAGCATTTTAAAATCACGGAAAGATCGAAGTCGAAGGAGAATCTGGTTTGAAGTCGGTTTTTCTTCAGTCAGATCCAGCTTATAATCGTGGGTGGAAGCGATTGCGTTCGCGACCACCAAAATCTGTAGGTACCTTTGCATAGTAAACTGTATAGAAAGGTACATAGAGGAGTTATTCTACGAAATTATCACTTCGACTGCGCCCGCGCAACCTCCCACCCCACCCCCCCTGCTCAAGCCCATACTGGAGCTGCCGTGCAAGCTGGCTCCCAGGATCGAGCTCGAGCTCAAAGCTGGCCTCTGACCCAAAAGCCAGCTCGGGCTCAAAGCTGGGCTCTGAGCCCAGCTCTAGCTCAGAGCCCAGCTCGGGACCAGCTTCTGGCTCAGAGCTAGCTTCTGGGTCGGGGTCAGCTTCCGGGTCAGGTATTGGGTCCTGATCCTCAGGAGGAATTGGGGTGCCAGCTCGAAGAAGAGCTTTTACCCTCTTCTTCCGTAGGCGCTCCTGCTTCCGGGCCTTAACTCCCGCCCCACGAAGCTGCCTTTGGGCCTGGTTGGTAGCTTGCCTAGCTACCCGGGCTTCCTTTGCCAGGGCCTTCTGGGCCTGGAGTTTGGCTTTAACAGCCCGGAGCTCGTGAGCTCTGTTGGCACAGAGCTCACCCCCAACCTGGAGCCGGGCCCGGCTCCTACCCCTACCCTTCCGCTCCTGAACCTGCTGCTGTAGAACCTGTAGGTCCAATTGCTGTAGCTGGCCAGAGGCTAGGACCTCTTCCGTGCCAGTAACCCAATTATTGTAGCTCTTTTGTGAGGGGCTACTAAGAAGCCCTGTAAACTTGGTCTTCCACTGCTGTAGCCCCTGTTCTGAGTCCTTAAAAGAGGACGGCTTAGGGGTTGAAAGCTGCACTGGTAGTGTAATAGGTGGTGTAGTAGGCCTAGGCTATGAGTAGGTACGGAGCTTTGCAATAGCTATATCATAGCTTACTGGTCAAACCCCCGCTTTTTTGAATGCACTAAGTATAGTAGACTCTTTGAAAGTCTGCTCTCTAATAAGAGGGAGATCCCTTATAAAGGAGCTTAAGTTATACTCAAGGTCCATTTCTCTTATGGCCTTAAGCACAGCTTCTCTATGCCAGTGCTTATATGGCTGGAATATCCCTACATCTAACGGCTGTAGAACATGCGTAAGATGTGAAGGGAAGGTATATATGAGAATGTTGTTCTCTGCTGCTGTAATGATAAACTCATAGCTTGTATGGCTTACATGAGAGTCGAGTATTAGGAGCTTTGGGACTTCAGCTGTATGTGGTGCTGTATGCCGTATGAAGTGCTGTAGCCACCGTAAGGCTAACTAGCTGTTGGAAAACCCAGTGTCTGATAGTAGGAAGAGCTCTGTGCCTAGTAGATTCTTATGGTACCATGAATCCATATGAATTTTGCCTGGTATAACAAGTACCGCTAGAATGGACCCTCCTACTGCAGACACAGTTATAAGCACAGTAACAGACAGCCGATTTTCAGGGCTTGGGGTGTAGAGCTCCTTTGCTGTTCTTGGTACAATCACTCTCTCTCCACCAGGTATTCCAATTCTGAAGCCAGTTTCATCCATATTCCAAATTGACTCTGGTTTTATACTATGCTGTAGTATAAACTCTTGGTACTTCTGAAACCACTCTTAAACTATAGCTTCATCTTGTGCTCTTACACGCTGTTGTGCAATTGGCTTTGTAGTAATAAAGTGGAAGTCTTGAAGCTCATTCTTAATAAGCTTACTGAGCCAGCTTTGTGAGGGCGGTGGCAGTGGCTTCCGTAGGTGGCATATAGCTGCAAAGGTCATTTGCCGGGTAGCTCCTAGACCTAGCTCATATTGCCTTATAATCCATTGCTTAAGGGCTTCTAGTTGGGTTGGTGTAAGGACCTTATTTAACCCTCCTAACTGCAATCCTCGGGGTCGAGTAATGTGTGACTGGAGCGTTGATTTAGGAACACTAAAAAGCCGAGCAGCAAGAGCAACAGATTCAGTTGGGTTATCTGCTAGCCACTCACGGGCATTTGATAGAGGAGTCCCTTCCATTGAATCAATTTCATTATATTACTATATAAAATACTATGTACAGCTATGCTATTTGTTTTGGTGAGGGGTAGCGGTGAGCATACGCCTGTGCGCAAGAAGCGACGATTGCGATCTCGCGAACGCAATCGCTTCCAGGTCATTCTCGCGAACGCAATCGCTTCCACCCACGATTAGTAGCTTATGGTACAGTGCAAATCTGCAACAATCAAATTGCTCGCCTCGACCTATAACTGCTCTACAAAATTCAGCCACCTCAGAAAAAACCCATCCCTTCAAAAGCCACTCCCAGATATGCCGTCCATTTTTTGAGTCTCTTAGAAGCCTAAGAAAACCTGGCAATCAGCCAAAACATAAACATAAGCTATCTTCGCCCTGTCGACAGAAATTGCTGTTATCACTGTTCATCGGATGACGGCAGGCCCAGACAACTTTATAGCTATCAAGACTCATCCAATTCATCCTCCAGCCTAGTTTTGCATGCCCCACATACAATCATTCCGCAGTCACAATCGTACGCCAAGTCGATCTCCTTATTCTCACCCCCTTCATCCAACTGCATATTTTCTCCTTCGACGACCTTCGCGCACTTCAAACAGAAAGCACTGCACTCACAGCGGTACTTGCTTGTTTTGGCGTCGAGCGTTGTATCTTTTGGACAGCCGTAGCAGAGTAAATGCTTGCCTACACACATCCATGCAGGCTCACCATCCACTGTGGTAGGCGCCCAACCTGGCTGGTTGGATATACGGGTCGAGGATGTTACGATTTCAACATTATAACCCAGATTCCCAGTGTTGGTTGGCGGTAAGTGTGGTGAGAGCACCTTCCAGCAGACCTGGCAGTCTAGGGAGCTGTTGTTCTGATTTTTGGGGTTCAATATCCTTCCATTTGAAAGGTAACCATCGAATTTGTAAATGGGTTTGAAGCTGTGAGTGCAGCTCCAAGTGTCGACGGTGAGATTGTATGGCTCAACTCCGAGGTCTAATTCGGTGCCATTCATAGCCATGACGGCGTCGATGTCTTCTGAATCCAAGTCATCATCGGACATATCGTAATCATCACTAAAGTCATCATCGTCTTCGCATTGCCCGTCACACTTCTTCATGGGTTGGAGGCAAGAAAAGCAGAAGTGTGCCCCACAGCGGCATTCAATGTGAGAGCAACCAAACATTCTCCTCACGCCAGCACGACATTTTGGACAGCGCTTGATCTTCCATTTCTCAAGCTGAGTGGCGAGAAGTGGATCGAGGTCGGTTTGAGGGCAAGGAGCGTCTGGATGCTGGACTTGTCGACAACGTGTGCAGATCGATACGGAGCATTTAGGGCACATGGTGGTAGTAAGGGCGATTGAAATGGGCGAGGCAGAAGCTGTAAATTTAACTTCGACATCCTTCTTGGGGAAATATTGTTCGTGGAGAGAAGACGATGGAATTTGGTTCTCTCCAGGGTTGAGGTTCTCATTTTTGGTAGGTGGTGTTGAATATTCAGAAGGAGTTTGCTTTATTTGATTTTGTCGAGATCCTTCCTTTATTAATCTGGGCGGAATGAACGTGGAGCATGTTGGAACTGGGCAGTAAAAACGGTCTGGAGTTCGCCATTCTTCAAACTTTGACTTGTAGAGATCAACCTATCATAAGTTAGTGAGGAGCTGGAATAAATGAGTACAAATAACCTACTTGATCTTTGGACAATAAATGTGAAACAGCTGAAAGAGGCACTGTACAACAACACCGTGGAGGCATCTTTGATTCATTTTTACAGGAGTCGATGAACCAGTCTTTCAGACATGCGATGCAAATTACCTGCCCACAGAACCTCTCACAGCTGTATGGAAAGTTTCTTTCTACCGAGTCAGGCCCCGAGAACTGGTCCAGACAGATACTGCAAGCTTTGGTTATAGTAGTCGTCTTCCTGACTGCATTCATTTTGGCTCTTAAACCTGCCCCTCCCTGAAGGTCCGGTGTTTGTTGAAGTCCGTGTCGCCGAGTATCAAGGTTGTGGAAGTGCTCAAATCTATAAAACGTCTCGACTGGGTCTAAAAGTTAGCAATGGTGTGAGTCAGGGTATAGGGTTACCATGGGTATGATTTCACTTACAACCTCTTGCTTCCCAGGGATCCTGATATTGTTGGTTGGTCGGAAAGATTGACCTGGGCAAGTGCTGGATCCCTGGTGTAGATGTCTGATTTGGCAAGAGAGAATCGTTTTGGTCGAGGAAGTTATGACCCGGGTTTGGAGTTTGTATTTGCGTATTGGAAGTTGGACGCCCAGATTGGGAGCCGCTGTTTATTCCAGCTGGTGGCTTCGCTACTGATGCCGGTTGAGTTGAGGTGGCCAAGAGCTCGTTGACTTCAAGCATTCGGCGGGGCTGCATATCGCCGTCAGACCGCTCGATAGAAGATGTACATCCCATATTAAGCGTACCGTACAATTCCATGTGGTTTATACCTTGAAAGTCGTCATATCATGACTCTTGGGGGAGGGGGAGAAAAGTTGTGGTTATAAGTGAAGTCGAGAGGGATGTGAGAGTCTCAAGACTGGCCTGGCGAAGACGATAGGTTCTTTCGGGAGCTATCTTTCCTTGTAGCTATGTTGCCTTTGAAGGTAAACAGAGAAGAGTTAGAAACAGTAAAGATCGATAACTTGAAATACAATTAATTGCCATATAGGGTACTTACAGGTAAACGTTTGTTGTACAACAAAGACACCCTTGCTTCGATGATTTTTAAGTGGTTGATAAACAAGACCCGACAATCACCCACAATTTACCAGGGGTGAATAACCACCAGTAAATAAATCTCGGGCATAAATACTTAGTGGGAAGTTTCGTCATTTTTTCATCTACATGATTTCTTCTAGAAAAGTGATATTGAGTAGGTGTTGGATTGAGCTGGCTTCCTTGCATAACCGCCAAGTGTTCCATAGCAAACAATCTATCTATTTCTATATATAGTGCCTGAATGTGATCTTACTGGTCGCTCAGTTTGATATCATCCCTCCCTACCACGTTTTTCTTCCCGGGCTATATGCCTTGCACACAATACAGACCTCATAGACAAACTATCTGCATGGGCACCGTTGCCCATCAACAGTCCTAGTCCCCCAAGGGGGCCGGTGGCTAAGAGAAACAGATTGACCACTCGGGGAGTTCCGAAACCATCTATTACAGAATGCAACGCCTAATCCAAAAGTAAATTCGCATACCCAAGTTCGTGCAAATGCCAGATGACGAGTTGCTGAAGAGATCATCTTCAGGAAACACAAATCAAATTGCTGCTTATAAAGTCATCCTTTACTCCTCGTACTTCGCAACGTGGGTCTCAATAGCCCTGAAATCAAATTAGTAAGTAGCCCAGTAAAACATTGTTGCAAAACTAACCTTCCGCTTGGGTCGGTCTGCTTTGACCATGTCGGTGTCCAGCGCATGACAGTCTCAGCACAGTATGGGGGGAAGTGCTCGTCGAACATCATTCTGTACCAGTATCCCTCCTTGGAATCTGGGACATCAGTGCCCCACTCTGGCTTAGGGTTCTTCATCATCTCATCTGTCACATGCAACTCTGCGTTATCCTTGAGAGCATCGATCCACCCGTAGCCAACGCCATCAGAGAACTGCTCCTTTTGCCTGTAGAGGATCTTCTCTGGCAGGTATGGGTTCTCGGGAGTGTCGAACGCCTTTCTGAGGATGTACTTCTCGATGCGATCTCCGGTAATCATCTTCTCCTTTGGATCAATGTTCATTGAAACCTCGAGGAACTCCTTATCCAAAAATGGGACGCGGGCCTCCAATCCCCAGGCGGAGGTAGATTTGTTGGCCCTCAAGCAATCCGAGAGGTGGAGGTTCTTAACACGGCGAACAGTCTCGGCCTGGAAAGATTCCTTATCAGGAGCAGCGTGGAAGTAGAGGTATCCTCCGAAGATTTCGTCACTGCCTTCACCACTTAGGACCATCTTAACTCCCATTGCCTTGATTTTCCTCGCGAGTAAGAACATGGGCGTAGAGGCGCGAATGGTGGTAACATCGTAGGACTCGAGGTGGTAAATGACATCAGAAAGGGCGTTGAGGCCGTCCTCAATTGTGAATGTCATATCATGATGCTTTGTTCCCAGGAACTTCGCAACCTCCTTGGCGGCTATCGTATCTGGGGACCCTGGAAGACCGATGGAGAAAGAGTTGAGCTGGGGGAGATATGTAAGGGTGCTGAGGTTGTTATCATCGTCAATACCAACAAGGCCTTCTCCGTGATCCTCATCGGCATTCTCCTTTGGCGAGGCACCCGCGAGATCCTGAACTTGCTTCTTCAGACGCAGAGTTTCACGCTGGGCAATGGCTGCAACCAAGCTTGAGTCAAGGCCACCAGAAAGCAGAACACCGTATGGAACTTCGGCCATAAGACGTTTGCGGACAGACTTCTCAAACGTTTCGCGAACGAGTGTGAGGTCCAATGGCGTGGTAGGAACTCTCTTCTCGTCATACCAAGAAGGATCGAAATAGCGAGTCGTCTTGCCAGTCTTTGAGTCAAAGATGTGTCCAGGTGGGAATGAGATGATTTTGTCGCATACGGGGTGCAGACATTTCAGCTCCGACGCAAAGTATACAGCTCCTGGTGTCTTGCTGGACCATCCCTGGTAAAAGCTGGTAATACCGATGGGGTCGCGTGCTGCAATAATTCGGTCTTCCTTCTTATCGAACAGAACAAAAGAGAACATGCCATCTAGGTGTTTCGGCGCATCGATACCATGTTCAAGATACTAGTAGATAATTAGTATGGCTTCACGTCAAAATCGTCCCGGTTGACAAACCAAAGGAATGATAACTTCGCAATCGGAGTGAGTCTTGAAATGGTATGGGGTCTTAAGGGTCTTGCGAACGACCCTGTGGTTGTAAATCTCTCCATTGACGGCCAAGGCGATGCTATCATCCTCGTTGGTGAGAGGCTGCGCTCCACTCTCTGTATAATGTAAGCTTTCAGTGTTGATAGTGTTCTAATTCGTGTTTCTTACCAACACCGACGATGCTTAGGCGCTCGTGAGCAAGAACTTGGAACAGTTAACAATCTGCACATATGTTCCAGCAACTTTTGGACTCACTCGTGTTTCCGCCAATGTAGTTTCCGCCTTTATTTTATGTTAATTGTTGGTTTGTTGCCCCGAATGTTAGGTGACTCACTCCAATCTGGTCCACGGTGACGGATCCTGAGCGATGTCAACATGTTATTGCCTTCCAAAGACGTTATATAGAATCACGTACTGTTTTGCCATCCGCAGCGCGGTAGGCTTGAATTTGGCAACATCTGGGTGTCTGTTTCCAGTGTCAGTGGCCAATTAAGGTAAAATCTGTCCGCAACTTCACAAAATGAGGGGTGGAAATTGCCCCGCCATGGTGTGTGTGACGAGGGGAATTTTTTTTTTTTTGAAAGGCTTACTGGTGGCAAGCAAATATTCCACACATCTTGTAAGATTTGTCTCTTGTTTTCCGTGAGGTTATGAGGAGCTGAAACAGAGGTTTGTGTTTGCCACGAAGCAAGAATTTCAAGAAATACCAAGGGTTAAAAGATGGGGTATAGATAAGTCCATAAATTTTTAGAGAGTCACACTCGCCAACGGGATGGAGCCGACAATCGGCGTTGGATGAGCCGTAGTTCACGTGTGGGGGTAGCGGAAGTACTCGAGTAGAGATCTGCAGATCATTCGCTCAATGATTTTTCCGGCCTTGGCCCTGTCAGCCGTAATGTTCGAGTCCCAGTTGGACAATCATCATACCACGTTACTCTACTCCATACAATAATAGTTATAATAAGAATATTATAATACCCGAGGATGCCTCTGTACTCCTTCGAGAACTTTGGTATACTTTCTTTTGTCGAATAGCCCTGAGCTATGTCCCTCTGTCAACAAGTACAGTCATATCATTGACGATAAACCAATGTCCGAAAGAGTCACAACTGGCGACGACAGGTAACGAATTAATTCACTATCAAGTTGGCCAGATAACACCTGGTTTCACCGACTATGCATCATATGCTATCTCCCAATCGGCAGCAGCAACGAAGACATCCGTCATAATTTCTTGTCGAATGAATGTCCGTTTCCCTGAAAAACCATGCATAACAATCGCTGGTGCTGGTAGTCGTGCCAAACCACAAAGATACGGGTTCGTGAATGAAAATGCTTGAAATGCTTCCATTTTCCTATTCCACGATGATGCGACATGCTGCCCAGCGCCTAAACTAGCAATCCAGCCATATTTGCAAATCCGTAACGCCCATGGAACCCTCTCGGTAAACTGCCAGCCCTGACGCCCAAACCAAATCTTAACGTCGTGTCCTAAAATTGTGCATCTACGGCGCAGGGTTCTCCCGAACAACCCTCTTGACCTTTGCCTCATACGCCACCTTATCCTTTTTGAACAGGTTGTACGCATCCGCTTGAGCTGGCGACTCGGGATTTGGATCGTCGAGAAGATCTTGGACACCTAATAGTATCTGCTTGATTGTGATGGCTGGCTTCCACCCTTCCTCTTCGTTCAAAATCGACAAGCACACGGTTCCCGACGGGTACACATTTGGGTGGAAGAGCGGAGGGGTGAATTTGCCTGGTCTCGTTAGCTCAGCGCTTGCGCAAGATAAGTGCTTGTGCCTTACACTTTGGTGGCTTTGTTGGGTATTCTACGCAAAGATTAGTATAAACATAACGAGAGGCTATTAGAGGGCGCTCACCATCTGGGAATATAACACTCATTTTGAATAGACCGCCTTCCCACAGAGTCTTGTCTTTCCCAGGTATGCCGCACTCCCAATTCTTGAGGTCGAGCAAGCCTTGCGAATTGCGCTGGGGCTTTGCGTAGAAACCGAATGGATGGTCACGTCGCCACTGCTTTCTGAAGACATATGTTAGATTTAATAGTGAATAATATTGCTCTAAATCCCGTACCTCTCTTCTTGGAGACGATTCTGACACAAAGCCATCTTGAAGGCTGAAGTTCACCTGAACAGAAGTTCCTGTCGATAAGATTTCACCAAGCTTGCTTTGGAATGGGCCCTGCGCCTTGTAATCTGGTTGTGGAGGTCGTCGAAGGGGTATGCCCCTTATATAGTTGATGTTGTCGCGTCAAGATATGTTAAGTATGGCGGAGAAGTTGTGGCGAGAGTATTGCGAGTTGGAGATGTGAAGTGACAACGGGAAGTCGGCGGAAATTGGGCGCTGCCCCACGAAACGTAAATCGGGTATGTGCAGCCTTGGTGTTAGCCCCGCGCATCAACAGCCGCGGCCTCCAATTTCAGATTCTGGAAACTTCATGAGTAGTTCCCCATAAACCGTTTGCCACTCATCATCATCTAATTTACAGATCACTTCAGCGATCACGCAGGCCTAAGCCAGGGTCAACATTATCACTGACGAATTCATTCTTATCCAACCCCGCTCTCGCGAGCTTGACACCCGAATAAACAGACATTTCACAAACACGCTCTGAACATGGCAACAAAAGCGGGGGATATTGACGGCGACGTCAAGACAACCCCAGATACCGTGGAAACTATAGTTCAAGACAAGAGCGTAGACACTACGATGGATGCCAAAGAAGTTACCCCGCCAAAGGCCGTTGAACCCGAATCGTTTGAGGATGCGCCAGATCCAGAAGAAGACGACCTGGATGATCTAGATGGTGCGTACTCTACAAGCCCGAAATATCTTGATTTCTTGTAACTGACATGTTCATTCTAGACATGCTAGATGAATTCTCCCCTACCAAGACCGAGTCTAAACCTACAACCTCCGACGCCCCAAAACTAGAGAAACCCACAGCTGAAGCCGCGTCCGATGAGATGGCTGATCTTAATGGCATGTCTGAGGAAGACTTTGCGAAGCATTTACAAGCCGACATGGCCAATCTTTTGGGCGGCATGAATTCAAACGTAAGGACCGGTATATGATTGTCAATGGCTCCGCTAACTGTTGCCAGCCAGAGATCGCAGTCCAGTTCGAGGAGATGATGGCCAAGATTGCCGCGGAAGGTGGAGAAGGACTTGGTGACCTGGGGGCTCATCCTGATGCCGCTGGAGCTAATCCACAGTCTGCCAAATCTGCAGCACCTTCAGCAGCGGAAGAATCTTTCCAAGACACTATAAAGAAAACCATGGAGAAAATCCAGGCTTCAGGGGAGCAGGCAACAGCAGCCGCCAAAGAAGAGGACACTGATGACATCCTTGCTGAGTTGATGAAGCAGATGCAATCTAGTGGCCTCGACGGTGAAGGTGGCGAGGAGGACTTCTCAAAGATGCTACTCGGAATGATGGAGCAATTGACAAACAAGGATATCCTCTACGAACCCATGAAGGAACTCCATGACAAGTTCCCTGCTTGGATGGAGAAGAATAAGGCATCCACTAGCAATGAAGACCTCAAGCGCTTTGAAGAACAGCAGCGGGTCGTTGGGGAGATAGTTAAGAAGTTCGAAGAGCCGACATACACTGACGCAAGCCCGACCGACAGAGAATATATTGTGGAGCGGATGCAGTTGGTGAGTGAGGGCAAGATCTCGACTTTAGCATTTACTGACAATCTATAGATGCAAGCCGCTGGCTCGCCCCCGTCGGATCTAGTAGGAGATATGGCTTCGGCGCAGGAAGCATTTGGTGCAGCACCGGACGAAGGGTGCCCCCAGCAATGATATACAAGAGAACCATCCAGACACATAATAGTACAGCATTGATTATTATCCTGTAGTAGTACCCGAAATTTACAGAAACGCAAGTATACTCCCCAGTGGATATCCCGTCATGTCTGTCCCGAACCCAGATCTGTGCTATACTCCAAACGCCAAATACCGATATGCTTAACTCTTCCGATGTATAAGCTGGACAAACGCTGCTCTAGCTCATGTCCATCATGTCCTGATCTGCCTCTTGTCCACTTTGTACGGGAGTTGATGAGAAGTTGCCACCTGTCTCGCCAAAGCCAATTTCCATGAACAACTGGTCGTACTCGTCGTCGTCGCTACCGTATGGCGTATTATTGTCATCTTGCTGATTCCTTTGATTCGAAGGTGGATCCCATGACTCCGCGTCCAGCATCGACAACAGAGCCTCTATCTCGGCGTCTTCCTGCTGTGCAACCTCATCCGCCATCTCTTCATCTTGACTGGGATTGGCTTTTGCAACCTCTGCCAATTGGGCCTCGTCTAAATCCTCCTCATGCTCTTCAATGCATGCCCAGGCTTGGGCATCTCTTGCTCGCCTCTCTTCTCGTCGCTTCTGCTCCGCAATCCATATAGTCCGCATAATCTATAATAACACGGTTAACTTTACAATGCGCCAAACAAACATCCCTCCAAAAAGAATCTCGTACCTCATCATCGCCACCCCTCTTCTCCCATCTCTTGTCTTCACTGTCCTGCCTCACGCGCCGTAAGAACAACTTCCGTCGTGTTTCCCGCCCATTGTCATTGTCGTTCCTGTGTATCAAAGGGTTCTTCTTTGTCTGACGCGCGGAATATACATTTTCGCTACTTCGCTCCGTCTGATTCGTTTGCGGCGGTGTTATGCTTGCCATGTTGAAGCTGAAGATGTCATCGCGATTGGGTGATGCGCGTAAGGGCGAGGATGAAAGCGGAGATGGTGTTACTGGTGCATAGTGTGATGACTGGAATGCGTGATGGGAAGAAGGAGGGAGTGTGGAGAACATCTTGGGTGTGGTAAGTTCTTGATGATGGATGTGATGTGAGGGTTGATAACGCGGTCACTGTACCATATTAAGGTAGAACGCGTTGTCGCGTAAAGTGTGGGGTACACGAAAACTACGCAAAGATCACGTGACATCACCTTCATTGTCATAAAACTATCTGAAGTAAGATTGACTTGTTCTAACTTCTGGGCCAATACGTAGGCTCATAATTTTGGGATTATAGACTCAGAGATCACTACAAAAGAGAGATAGAAGCAGCTCGGTGAAAGAAAGGTTGCAGTAGCACAACCTAGTGTGGTAAAAGTTACCGCCAAAATTGGTTCCAAGATATTCATGCATGTGTAAGACATGGCCCTCCGAGTTCACTGACGTGCTGCGGATTCTTCGGACTTAGCTAGTTTGTTGGGCTTCGGAAACGAATCGAGTAGTCAGGGCTCGTTCGGGTTCTTTTGGTTTGCCATTCCCGCAATGAGGAAAATAGGTTTGGGCATTCCATCCGACTCCAACCAAGCCTCAGCACCAGTTCTCTAATCGTTTCCCAAGCCGCAGGATCCGGAGTACAATCGCAAAACCGGCTCATTTACAAATTGAACAGTCGTGCCAGAAGTTATAGTGGCGCCCTATAAATATCCAAAGCTTTCGAATTGGCAGGCCGAAGTTATCACAGTGCATTCAGAAAAATCACTGGTGGAACTTGGAACCGATATGTCATGTAAGCGTTCTCATTCTATAGAGGCCGCCCGCCCGGCCAGATATTGCACCGTGGGACAAAAAACCGTGGCCATGCAAGGTAAGTACAGACAAAGACATCAGGAAATCGCTTAGTCGAAAAGACCGAAGCCCATGTCCTCGTCGGACTCCTCCTTCTCTGTAAATTCATTAGCTGAGTTCGGAAACGAGTGATAACTTGGGATCTCGTACCCTCCTCCTTCTCCTCAGCAGGGGCATCCTCAGTTGCCGCGGCGGCACCGCCGGCAGCAGCACCGCCAGCTGCGGGTGCTCCACCGCCCGAACCGACGTTCAGGAGCAGATCCTTAACATCCTTTCCCTCAAGAGCCTAATCGGTCATGTCAGTTCATATTGATCCCCCTCATACATAGTGTGATGGTGTGCGGACCTTGGCGAACAGAGAAGTCCAGATTGGCTCGACATCGATAACCTTGGCGGAGGTGATCAGAGTTTGTAGCTTCTCGGCCTTTAGAATATGTTAGTCGTTGTCCTTTTCCCATTTTGCGCTTCATATCGCGTCCAAGCAGGGTCGGTGGGATCATACAGTGATATCGACACCATCATCGGCGAGGATCAAAGCGGCGTAAGAGGTTGCGAGCTCGGCGTTCGACATTGTGAATATCTGCGACTGCTGGAATTAGATTATATCTCAGAGATGAAACCGAATGCGTTGTGGCACTCACTGACAGAATGTTATTTTGTCGATGTACTGATGCGAGTGACAGGTTTATCTTTACTGCGCGTTTCGCTTCAAGATCTGAAATCTGTGCGGCGAATGCCCTAATCGGAGATCCACATTGGTAAACTTGGTTTGATTGGCTGCAAAGCCGAGCGCTTGGACCATTGTGCGCTTGGCCGATTGCGATATAGCGCGATATTTGACTATTCCCCGCTCACCCCCACCCTCCAGTGATCAGGAAGTGTTGCTCCGGACATGCTGCAATACTGAATCGACTTTAGCTCGACAATTAATCTGATTTACAAATTGCATCCTCACATACCGATACTACTCCTATATCCCACGGACATCCATGCACCATCCATCAGCATGGCTGACACTCCGGTACTGAACCTACCGATGGACCCGAGGGAACAGCCGATTCTCGATGCATTAATGTTGATACGAGCAGACTTGGATCTGTTGAAGAGGGACCGAACTACATATATCAAGTCTTCGACAGTTGTACCTCTGTATGATAAGATTGTCGAACAAGTACAAAAATTGACCGCCATCCGAGAAGACCGGCCTCATGAGCAGAATAGAGGTATTTGGCTTTACATTTCGTCATAGGTGCCTGAAGGCAGTACTGACTGTGATTCTCAGTCGACCGTGTACTTGATGGCTGCTTCCAACTCTTATCCTTATTCTTTATGACCATTGGGAAAAACAACGAGGCACCGGCTGCATACGCCTTGACATCCACCATCAAGAGGCTACTTGATCACCTCACCGAAACCAAACTCTACTCCGCGAAGGACCTAGACCATATTTCGCAAACTCTCGAATCACTCGATAATATAATACAGAATTCCGAGGGTGTCCATTCAGACCGCTTAGTTACTTTACTCGGAAACCGAACATCACTCTGTCGAGACGCATGTCGCTCACTTCAAGAGAGGCTCAAGCGCCTCGATCCGGGTTTGGCTGAGATACACCAAAAATGTATTTCGATACTGCGATGCATCTCGCTCGCCAACACAAAATCTAAGTTCTCGAACTCGGAAGTAAAGAAATTTAAGGGACAATTGGAAGAGATTAAGGCGCAACAGGTTGATGGGCATTTCGTCATTACACCAAACGAGATCCCGGCAGGAGACGCTGAGGTCAATGAACTACTCACGCGAATTCTAGAATGGGCGGACGTGGTTATGGATCATAAGGGGGTGATGCCTGATAACTTCAAGCCGACCTACGACATCTTAGTCAATATTCGTAACGAGCTAGAGAAGCTCTCTTTGACCCAAGCATGGTCATTGCGGGAAACCGATCTCTACGACTACCAACGCCAACTGGATCGTATTGACGAAGCTCGGGTTGACGGGAACTTCCTTGATAGTGAAGGCAACCCGGCAGAATTATATGTGCAGCGAACATTACTGTACCTGATCCGCAGGAGTTATGGATACATATATTATCTAATGGTGTCTTCGGAGCCGGTCTCGGAAGCTCTACAACCTATATACAATCAACTCCAAACACTCAGACGATGTTTGGTTGAGGTTAGGGAAATGGGAGGTGTGAGCTCGCCTCGAGAGCTGTATCCTTATAGTATGAAGGTGAACAGACCCACTTGAGCTTCTTATCGATCATCTGCTGACCGCATCTAGTTAAACTCCATTGATAACATGAAGGTCGATGGCAGATTCATAATCAACGGAGATATTCCAGAGGGCCAAGCCAGTGTCAACGAACTTCTAGCTGAATGCTTTGATATTGCGTATGAATTGCGAATTGCTGCTGAGTCTGAAGAAAGCGCATGAGATGTGACACTCTGGGAGCAAAATGTTTTTGGTTTAAAGGCGGTCCAGATGGGCAGGGATTGTATCAAGGGTCGGTGGAGGTTTGGAAGCAAGCCTATATATATGTATTGCCAAGAATTCTCGATAGTTGCGACCCTGTAATTCTCAAATTTACACACTTTTGCTCTTTATAATACCGATTGTAATTGGCTCGAGGCCCTGCTCTTCAGTGAAATATTATATTTTTATCCCCGTGCGATATTTCTGGATGGTGCCTTTTTATCGTAGCGACGCCACTATACATGTACTTTTTTCTACTTCTCGTAAATGACATCCATTCATCGTTGTGTTGATGTGGCTGATGGGTTGGGGTGGTCCATGCAGGGTCAGCCTGAGGCTGGTTCCTTCAATAGCAACAACTAGCGAGTGCTAGCAACGAGCGACTGTCAAGCTTGAATGACTTTCGACTTCAACCTAACAAACCCTCTCCACCAACACCGTTGTCCTCCATCAAGGAGACTTCATAGTTCCTCTCTATCCTGACACCTTCGGCCCATACGTGTTCCATAGTCGGGGTCTCTGGTTTACCCTCCAAGCTTCTGGAATAGTTACGATCGGTGCAGCGATCATGAACATTTTGCTCCAGCAACATCCGACTTTCTTTCCCCATCACCACAACTCCCCGAGACGATCCCCGTCAATATCACGTATGTATCCGTACTCTTTGAACCTATTCCGACATTTGCAGCTGTGGCTAACGATCGTCATCGACTTATAGCCACCCACCATTCTCCCAGCATGTCGGCCCGCAAGCGAAAAGCCGATGATGAACTAGATCCTCGATCTCTCGACGAAGACATGTCTGTCTCTCCTCTTACGTCGCCCGCAATATCATCCCGCCATATCGCTCGCCCAGCGAAAAAGATAAGAAACAACGAAGTCATAGGCCGACCACTTGCATTGCCTCGCCTCCTCGAAACCCTCGATGCGGACTCGCTGAGGAACGTCCTACAAACAATATGCGAACGCCACCCTCAAATCGGACAGGAAGTCGTTACATCTGCGCCACGGCCATCTGTTGCATCTACTATCGGCGTCCTAGAGCAGTACCAAGAACGGTTACGACAGGCCTTTCCGTTCGGTGGCAACACCGGAAACGATTACGCATATAATCGCGTCCGAGTCCAACTTGGCCAACTGATTGACGCCATCACCGATTTCGTACCCCACTACCTTCCTCCAAATGAAACACAAGTCACCACATCCTTGGACTTTCTCGACAGCGTCACTAACATAGTTCACCAATTGCCCGACTGGGAAAGTTCGAGCCACAGCCACCACAAAGATAATGCCTACGACGAGATTTCACGAGCCTGGGCACGGGTCATAAGCGAAGCAAGCAAGCGCGGAGGAGGGATCCAACTACATAATGGAGAGTGGGATCAGAAGCTCCAAAAACACAATGCCATGAGTGGCGGGCAGATGCAGGCAGCTGTCAACGCACTCGGCTCAAACTTATACTGTGGCGGAGCGGGCGGCGGATCCTCCAACTCAAACATGAATTCAAGCAATGATCCGAACTCAATCCGGAATCAACTATTCTCAGGCACATATGGCACCAACCTTCCGGTGCGTGTGGGACCTTGGTAAACCAATAAACTGGCACGCGGCTCACTTCTCACCAGAGACTAAGGTAGACACGGCACGAGGGAAGTTCGGTTTATATAACTACAATACGGGGGGATGGGAATAGGGAGGTGCAACTGGGCTCTTTGCATGCATTTTTGCGCTGCGACTTTATTACGGGATGGTGTTTATTAATTTGATGCTGAGGCATATCACGACGTTAACGTTACGAATTCTTTTTGAGAGAGCACCGAGTGGGGATTTTTTGCATTTTCGGGTACGGTGATTGATTTCCAGTACTTGGTCATGGGCGTTCACTATCATCGTTGGCGTTTCGCGGTTGTGGGCTACGTTGTGGTAGGCGCCGCTTGCTATTGGAGTATCACATGCGCTTGTATGGGGTTGGCGCTATGATGGAGGGAGGGCAAGGGATAAGGATGCGGATGCTGCGGGGGAAGGCCGAGGGCTAAAGTATGGCGAGAATAGAAGACGTATTACAGGAAGATGTGATGATGGTTTCGTGCGATGTGATGCTCCGTTGTGATGAACCAGCCTATAGTTATGCCAGAAGCCCCATGACACCAATTGTCTCACCGCCTTTTGCCACCCACGATGACATATTGGAAGCTATCTACGGATGTTGGGCTGACCACCTTCCAATGCAGTTTTCATTGGATTTCGAAGAACTACAGGTATTTCACCCATCAGTGGAGGCTCCAGAGGTAACGAATCGGTAATACCGCCATTATCGTGCGTTGTGCTCGATTGTGTCACCGCCGAGGTGGCAAGGCTGACAAGGCTGGCGCGGTCGAAATCGGGAGGGGTAGGGGTCGTGTGCATCATGTGTATGCTTGGGGTTGCGGCGAGATGGGCTTCAAACGTGGTTTGGTTAACCCTAGAGGATGGCAATAATAATAGTAACCTATATTCATGCCATATAGTAAAGAATTAAGGAACACTTACAAGACCTTATACGGCGTATACAGTGAGAAACAGATAACAATAGCATATGTTGCACACAATATGGTCAACATCAACCTTAATCCCACCACGCTTTGTCAGCCTCACCAAACCCCCACCAAACGCCAAGCCCCTCCACATCGACCGACTCCAAAACAGCTACCCATCCTCCCTCTGATATCCCACCACCCCCACCCGCAATGCCACCCGCCCGTCTCCCTCAGCTAACTCTCAAAACGCTCCCTAGTCTCGCAATTGCCCCCCACAGACCTTCGCTGCCAAAATCCAAATCTCACCAGCTACGAGCTATGGCGTCCGCTGCGGTTACAAAGTGCCATTGGCTTGTTATTGTGCCCGATCAGCCAGGGAAGCTGGAGGCGAGGATGGCGGTTAGGAGGTGGGTGTGCTTGCTTCCGTGATTTGAAGTGATGAGAGGTTAATAAGGGGAAGTGATCACTTGAAGAATGTAACGCCCAAGGTTGATGAGGGGTTTTGGAAGGTGGGAGGTAAGATCAATTCAGATTTCATAATCGCTTGCCCCCTTGCTCGTCTGCCTATCTGGCCATAGCAGCTGTTGGATTTCTGGGAACCAAATGATATCTGTCTTCGCCGCAATCGAGGGTTAAGTTTAGAAGCTAAAGACATTTCAGGCGCTACACTTGATGAGCCCCCGAAAGAGGGAGAAGCTTTGAAAATCAACGGCTCTTGCTTCATTGCACATGCAACATCGAAAGAAGAGGTAATGGTGGAACTCAAGAACGATGTCTATGCCAAGGGAGAGGTGTGGGATTTTGAAAAGGTACGAAAAGCACGTGAGGAAATCAGGGGTTTGCTGACTCTGTAGGTTCAAATTCTACCATTCAAGCCAGCTTTCATCAAGCCGTAAGGTCGGGACCGGTCATGAGTAGACGCAGTGTGGATCAAGGGCCAAGATAGCGGGGTGGAATTGCTGGTCCATATCAAACCTCAGGGTAGAAAACACCTTCAAAGGTTTATAGCAACTTATGTGCTGTATAATGGACCTCTTAACAACTCGCAGCTGTTTTTAATGGTTGTGGCAAGGATAAAGCGCTGCCTACGTTTTGCTGAATTACTCTGTAAACCAGTGTTATATCCCAAGACATACGTAGTTTTATAATTCTTCTCAAATTTCGGAATACATGATTCCACCATGCTATAATCTACATATACTCGCTACCCAAGTTTTGATATCGATACCAAACTTGGCATAGCGCTCCAAAAACAAACAAAACAAGTCTAATGCCCCTTTTTATGTTCAAAATAAACCAGCATTCTAAGCAGACTTCTCAGCAGCAGCCTTAGCCAAAAGGTTCAATGCACTGCCAGCGACAACAAAACCAGCCTGATCAGGGCTGAAAGTATGCTTCGTCTCAATCACAAACTCCTTCCCACTGGGCTTGGTAACCTTCAGGCTCACATCACCCTCACCTCCATTCTTTAGCATTTCATACAACCCCACGGTCTCAACCTCATCACACGCATCAATAGCATCGTAGTCCGCCTCGTTCGCAAACGTCAACGGCACAACACCCTGCTTCTTCAGGTTGGTCTCGTGGATGCGCGCGAAACTCTTGGAGAGGATGACACGGCCGCCAAGGTAGCGCGGCTGTAGAGCAGCGTGCTCACGTGCCGAGCCCTCGCCGTAGTTGCTCTCAGCAACGACGAGCCACTCAACACCTTGGCTCCTCCATTTCTCAGCAAGCTGTGGGATACCGCTGGTAGAGCCGTCGACATCGTAGGCAACATTGACCTCGCCGGTCGCCTTGTTCACGGCGGTGATGAGTGTGTTGGCGGAAATGTTGGGGAGGTGGCCCTTGTATTTCAGCCACGGGCCTGCCGCGGAGATCGTGTCGGTTGTGCACTTTCCGGTGACCTTGTAGAGGACGCGGAGACCCTTCAGGTTGCCCTCGGGGAATGGCGCGAAGGGCTCGAGGAGGGCAAGGCGATCGGATTTAGGCGATACGACGACCGGGGTCTCTGGGCTGGGTGCACCGGTGATGGGTTGGAAGTCGACATTTCCAGCCTCGAAGCCAGACTGTGGAAGCTCGGATCCAGAAGGTGCGGAGAACTTGAATTCTGAACCGGAGGGAGTGGTGATAGAATCACTGAGGGGGTTGAAAGATGTAGTCCCGCCGTAAGCCATCGCGGTGACAATCTCAGGGGATGCGAGGAAGTTCATGGTGTCTGGGTTTCCATCATTGCGGCCGCGGAAGTTTCGGTTGTATGAGGTGAAGATGGCATTCTGCTCACCCTTTGTGGGAAGTGGAACCTCTTCAGTTGCGGTACGCTTCCACTGTCCGATGCAAGGTCCGCATGCATTGGCAAGAATAACGCCCCCGGATTCTTCGAAGGTAGAGAGGGTGGAGTCACGCTCCAGAGTGGCGCGAATCTGCTCAGACCCAGGAGTTATAAAGAATGGAACGCTGGGTGTGAGACCAGCTGCGGCAGCCTGCTTGACGAGATCTTCAGCGCGGGTCATGTCTTCATATGAAGAGTTTGTGCAGGACCCAATGAGGCCTGCCGAAACCTTCTTGGGCCAACCATTGGCTTCGGAAGTGGCAGCGAACTGCGAAATTGGTGTTGAAAGGTCAGGTGTGAAGGGACCATTCACGTATGGCTCCAGTTCGGAAAGATTGATTGTAATAACTTGGTCGTAATCAGCGTTCTCATCAGGGGACAGCAGGTTGCGGGCTGATGGGAAAGAGGCGATCATCCTTGCTTGGCGGGCAATGGAAGCTCTGTGCGTCGATTGGAGGTATGGCACCATTCGCTGGGAGAAAGGGAAGAGAGAAGTTGTCGCTCCAACCTCGGCACCCATGTTGCAGATGGTAGCCATGCCTGTGCAGCTCAACGTATCAACGCCAGGGCCGTGGTATTCGATGATGAATCCAGTTCCACCCCTAACAGTAAGTTTTCCGGCCAGATGCATGATGACGTCCTTTGGCGACGCCCAGCCGCTGAGTTGACCTTCGAGGCGCACGCCGAGAACCTTTGGTGCTTTCAACTCCCAAGGTGCGTCAACAAGCGCATCTACAGCATCAGCACCACCCACACCAATTGCGATTGCTCCAAGACCGCCACCGTTTGGAGTGTGGCTATCAGTCCCGAGCATCATTAGGCCAGGGGCCGCATAGTTTTCCAAAACAGTCTGGTGGATGATACCGGCTCCAGGTGGCCAGAACTCAATACCATATTTCTTCGACGCCGACTCCAGAAAGTCAAAAACCTCCTTATTGCCCTTGATCGACTCTGGCAGATCAACATCTGCTCCCCTCTGACCCACAATCATATGGTCGCAGTGGATACTGGCTGGAACTGCGGTCGAAGGCAGTTTGCACGTCATGAACTGCAGAAGTGCCATCTGAGCAGATGCATCTTGCATAGCAACTCTGTCAGGCTTCAACTTGAGGTTGGCATTGCCACGAATATTCAGGCCATTGTCGGTTCCTGTGAGGAGGGACTCTTCGGGGTTGTCGAGATGGGAGTACAGGATCTTCTCCGACAGTGTAAGGGCGCGCTCAGCCCCAAGTACACGGCGCACCTCAGCAAGTCTCTTCAAAAGCTTAGGATATGGCGGTGTCCGCGATGAATTATCAGGTTCTTGGGAGGTTGCATTGTTGACTGACGCAAAGCCGCGGGCGAACTGGGTACGAAGCAATCGCGAGGGGCAAGACACCTAGAAATTAATCAGTTAGGCAAAGGTTCTACTATACTTTTTTGATGGAAACATTTGACTTACCCGCAGGGCAGACCTGCTGCTCTGCAATAGCCGGCCAGAGGTCATGGTGGTGATGTGAGTTCTGTGGAGGATTGAATGGCAAATCAACAGAATGAACACAGCGGTCTCGGCGTTCCTCAGAACTTTTTCCGGGGCAGCAGGGGACGATCCTGACACCCGTTTTAAGCTTTGTGGTCAGGGCCATTGTTGCGACGCTGATTGGTTGTAGAATGTTGCCTTGCTTCGTGCACAGACCACCTAAAACTGAAGTACTGTAGTAGTGTACCTTCCCTTGAAGCCTCACGAACTTCAAATTCACCCACCGTCACGGGGATCATATTCACAAGTTGTAACCACTGAACCTCCAACTAAAAGGTATGCTTGTCAGAATTCATTTGTTCCTGCTTTTGGCTGTTTGCTATGTAACTTCAGAGCATGCATTTACCCAGATCAGCTTGGCAACACAGCTCCTGCTCTTGCCTTGTTCTCATATTCTGTGTTTACTTCTTACTTCCCAGCCACGGGTGTCAACAAGATGACAAGCAGACTCCAGATAGATCAAGGTTATAAGGTCTAGCTTTGTTGCTTGTAACTTGGCCGAGTTAAATCACCTCATATTTTTTTTTCCCCTATCTTCAATATTTATCTTTCCTCTTATTTTACAAGCACCCTCTACACATATAGAGGCACCCGTTGACGTGTTGAACCAGGAGACATCAACCACCCTCAACGTTGCAACTGAACGCATAATTTAACTTCTAATCACCGCATGAGTGTTGGACAAGACGCAGAGTACTCCACGAACCTAGGATAAATTTCGACGCGCCATGGAGAACACACTTGAGCCTCCGGATGGCTCCAAATATGGCGATAACCCACCCCAATTCCTTTTGGACGCAATGATGGTATGATGAAGTGCCCCTCAAAGGTTACCATACATATACTTATATTTTCTGCATTTAGGAAGAACTTGGTATTGGCAGAATAAATGACCTTTCCTTGGAAGATAATCCAAAAGAGAGAAGGAACGCCAATATTGCCATCGTACCTGTCTTGGCGAAGCCCCCTACAAAGGAGATCAAGAAGATTACCAACAAGTATGGGAACGAGATCAACCTGTGGCAATGTAAGATACTTTTTAGTGTCCACATCAAGTCTGGCAACTAACAGCGCGGAACAGCTTTCAAGCCTGATGATGTTGACCAAGATGCTCTCTTGTTGGATGATTTGGGAAGCGGTCAGTCACATCGCCTCCGCATGCAAGCAACTCTTGCTGGATCTTCAAATCGAGGTGGGAACGATGCGAGAGGTGCTCGGGGTGGCCATAATGGTGGTAATCACACCGGCGGCAGTTACACCGGTGGTAGTTCTAGGGGCGGAGGACTTACTGGACAAAGGTGAGGCTTCCTCTGATAATTTCACATTTGTTTTTCTAACGTCAAATACAGCAACAGAAGAAACAGAGCTCCTATTGAGGAAATTGCGAACCTACTTCGATACTCAGATCCACTATCAGTTATTCGTGGCGGGCGTGGTGGCGGACACATAGGCAACATTGGCCGCAGTGGGGTAACACATGGACGCTTTGCTGAAGGTTCCAACAATAGTCCACAAGCCAAGAATGCTTCTTCTGGACATGCGAAGCAATCTGCTATCGCATATAAAAAATCTACTCCAAAGAGACCTCCGCAGCAGAGGCCTATACAACGCAATTCTTCCCCAATTTTATCTTTGGCAACGCCAGATTCATTTTTCCCAAACGCAAAAAGAATTGGGAACGTTCAATCCCAACCGACCACCGGGCAAACAACTATCAGACAACCTGTTACCGGACAACCAACTTCAAACCCCCCAGTCACTGGGCAAACAACCACCAGACAACCGGCCGCCAGACAACCAGCCACTAAACCACCACCGGGCACTAAACCACCGGCCGCCAGGCAGCCGGCCACTAAACCGCCGGTCACTAAACCATCAGCCACTGAACAGCCAATCGTCAGACCAGTGGCTCCGATACCAAAGCCTAGCAATCCCCCTCAGATTACTTTAAAACTGGAGGTGCCCAAGAGCAATGCGCCTGATAATATTCGGGTGGTCCCTAGCAAGCACAAAGACGGGGACCTTATTCAACTTGATCTTATCTCCTTGGATGATGACAGCTGGGTGCCCACATCCACGGAAATCGTAAGGGAAGAGAGCACCTCGGGCTATATGCAAGACATGTGGACCTTGGAAGAGAATGCAAATGCAGTCTTCAACATGATCGTAGAAGTCACAAGGAAAGGCATGGCTAAGGAGAAACAGGAAAGGGTAGTTCTCATGGAATCACTTGCTAGTGGCGTGATACCACATGGCAGAGGGATGTCATCGTCTGTGTATGCTTCGGATGAGCCGCCTGTGACCAAGGAGTCGATCAACAAATACTGGGAGACCCAAGGCCCCTCGTTCCGAAAGGGCCTTGAAAACGATTCTATTCGGTTAATACTCGAAGGCGCCGCGGCCGAGATAGTCAGACGAGATGCACCTACTTCGAGTGATCTAGGCGAGCAGGATGTCTCAGGAAATATCTCTGAGAGCGATCAATCTAACCCTGAGGAGGTTTTCCAGCAAACCTACCCGGTTGTGTCAGGAAATGTCTCTGAAGATGACCAACCAACTCCCGAGGACCTTTCCATGCAAACTAATCAAGCTGACAACTTAAACGCTGTGACAGTTGAGCACCATGGTGTTCTAGAACTCGTCGAAGACATCTGCGGTAGTGAAGAGGGTGTGGTAGACTCGAAGAAGTCGGAAATCTCATTTTTACAATATGATGTCTCCGAGTTATTGCAACTCAGGGACAAAGCCTTGGCAGTGGATAAAAACGCTTTCCCTGACGTGATTCGCCCATTTGTCGTCAAGCATAACAATGAGTTGTTGCAAAAACCAAAGGTTATAAAGGTACTCGGAGGACTAGGAGACTCAAAATGGTCCAGTTCTCGTAAGTCTAACAACGAGAATGCTGCTCCCAACACAATCAGTGCTGCTCCCAGCAAAGTCCCTTTCGACCCAAGCAAATCCAGTTTTGTCCCCAGCAAAATCAACGTTGCTCCTGACAAGATAAATGCCGTTCCCAGCCATATCACTCGGTATGATAGCACGAACAACGGTGCAGCTAACTTCTTTTCGGAGAAGACTCAGACTACGGGGGCAATGAGCGGACTGCCGGCTTCAAAACTGACAGACGAGAGTAAAGGATCTGATACTTACACCCCGCTAGACTTTGTTTCTGCCATTTCAAGTGCCTCAGTACCCGCCCGCACCCAGCGTCTTGGCCTGAAAGATTCGATATGGGCCGATAGCTCTCCAAGCAAGGGACCACTGGCTCGCCCTTCAATCAATAAAGAGGTTGTTGATAGGGTTGTCAACCCCCAACTGACTTATTCAAGCAAAGAACGTCGAAAGAAGTCCATCCACATCATCACTGAGGCTACGAAGAGAAGGACTGCTGTACTTGAGAAAGCAGCGGCCGAAAAGGCTGAAAAAGAAGGTGCCCCTTGCTAACTATTCCACCACTAACTTTGGCTGATGGTGGGTTACAAAATGGTGCCTGAAGATCGGGAGCAGTACTTCTTGGACGACGAGTAAAGAGAAGGACAACAGTGAGCTAATGTATGTGTGTGAGGGGTTCAACACTTCCTGAACTCAAAAAGTGGAGTGAAGACCGACAAGACAGTGAGAAACTAAATTAATACGCTGAAGTAAAATTTAGACTCTTGACACAATGAAGTTCATTTTCCCCGTAATTCGCCCTGTTTGTGACTTTGGGATATGGCCTACTGTGCCGAGTGTGAACGCAATTATGGTAGAGTAATTGAGGTTGCAGAATTCGTTTGACGGATGTCCCAATCTAGCATCATCAATTTGGTTGGTTTTCTGGTATGACTGGTGGACTGCTACCCAGTAACCAGTAATCAAATCGTTCAAGTTCCCCCGACGTGATGACTAGCGTTCACAAGCGTAGGCTTGGAGTAACTGGTATCACTCCATAGCCTGGCGGTGTGCACAAGAATCTGGTATTATCATTGCCTTGCCAATTACTGCGCAGATGCAGTTGACCCAGTTGCTTATCAAAACTAGTGAAGAGAAACCCGAAGGAGTTCGTATAAACAAGGGGATCGTGCACCTGGGAGGTTAGATTCAGTGGCTGTCACTTCGTGCATCAACAAGAGCATTGAGCAACTAGGAGGTTGAATTCAGTGGCTGTCATTTCGTGAATCAACAGCCCAGATGCATGTCACATCATCCATATACTGATATATGCGTGAGGTGCTCAATCTGAAGCAGATAATGGCATTGAATACCAACAATATAACGAGATTGACCAGGGAGAAACCTTGTCAACAATAAGCAACTTACAGTCTGCGGCAGGTTGCATGTGGCAATGCAACAAAATTTGAATCCGGCTTCTTAAGGAGTTACTAAAATGAGCATTAGCAGTGATTCTCCCAGGTATTGTCGGAAAACAATTGCAATAGGTGCTATTTCAGGTCTTTTCAGTTATTTTAGTCAGCATTCTGCGAGTTCAGCGGCTTCAAGTCTTTTCAACACCTAGGCAACAACCTCGGATCGCCTCTACGAAGTTATGCTGGCTTAACGGCGACTGTTGTTTGACGATGCCCACTTTCGACCGTGCCTTTGGCTCCCAATCACTTGTTTGCAGATAGAGAGCTCCTGAAATTAGTCATTTTGATGTATCCTCCGACTTCACTATGTAGTCACTAACTTCTGTGAAACATAGTCTTGCCTTTTGTCCAAGGACGCGCCTAACCAGCATTGATCCGATGTTGCGACGGATCCTCAGCCTTGTGTCCACCTGATGTTGAAAGTAGCCGAAACCAGAAGAACTCTTTGCAGTCTGACCTTTTACCAGGTTGGTCATCACAAACAGCGGTTAATGAAAAGATGAATAACATGATAAATTTCCGCACATACCGTATAGTCTTGTGGTTCATCGTTTCCCCGATGCCAAGTTGTGGGGCCAGTAAAGGCTGGCAGCAACCATCTGCTTTGGTGATCTCAATGTCTGTAATGCCATCGATATTCGGTATGCCAGTGGCAGACAATAATCAAACCCACAGTGTACTCCGACCAAGTCTATCAACTAAGAACCGTCAGTCATCCCTAACAAAATGTTGTTGGTTGGTTGTTCGACGATAGGGGCGGTGATATTAGGTTGTCCTTTGCCATATCGCTATGCATGAAATAAAACAAGTAAATCAAACGCCAATATAACAAAAAACAAAACTAGGGACCTTTGGGGCGCTCTGCACCAAAAGAAGTCAAGACGGTCGTCGTTACAAAGGGAATCGCGGCGCCTGATGGGACTGAAACATTACAATTAAGGTTGCCGCTAACTAAAATACTGCCACCACTATCCGCTGCTGTTATGGGACTAGTTTGTTATGCCAATGGCCGAGAGGGGCTTCATAAGGCCGATTCCATGTGGAAAGGACACAGAACACAGAATATTGTCGAGCGCAAACAACATACAGCAGCTTGAGTAGTCAATGGATTTCTTAAAATCCGCTGTCGCCTCGGCGATCTCTGGAGGCCCCCCATTTCCATACAGTTTTGGAGATCGTGTGGACGTGGACCACTCCATATGGACACTGTATAATGGCACACGACGAGTGAGTCAGCTCCGGATCTTTGAGAGAGACATACTGATGGGGGTTTTAGGAAGACGGCTCAAATTGCAGCATCTTTTCTTTCGATGTACCCGCAAATAAGTCCCGACTACCTTTGGCAAGAAACGCTGTTAAGAAACTGCGCACACTTCGACACCCAGGCGTCATAAAAGTGCTTGACACAGTTGAGACCGAATCATACATATACGTTGCCACGGAGCGCTTGGTACCATTACGATGGCACATAAAGCGAAAGAGCATGAGTGAGGAGACTATAAAATGGGGACTCTTTAGTATAGCGCAGACGGTCAAGTTCATCAACGACGATGCCTCCTCGATACATGGGAGCCTCAAAGCAGCGTCCGTATATACCAGCGAGAGTGGAGAATGGAAACTGGGTGGTTTTGAGGTGTTGAGCAGTTTAAAAGATGACGAAGCCATGATATACGTATGGTGAACTGCACCTACTACCTTTATATGGGATGCTAATTGACTGGTAGAGATACGGAAGTCTTGTGCCCGAATCCGCACGATACATGCCTCCTGAGCTGGCCAAATCAGGCTGGGAAACCATTAAACGGAATCCAGCAACGGCTCTCGACGCATACAACTTTGGTATACTGATATTTGAAACTTTTAATGGCGATTTCCTTGGCTCTGACCAGGTCGGCCAAACCAAGGGCATTCCTTCGAGCATGCAACAAGCCTACAAACGACTAGTCAATGCAAACCCAAAGGCGAGATCTAGTGCGGCACACTTTCTTGATCAAGGCCGAAGGAACGGAGGATTTTTGGATACGCCTCTGATCAAATTAACTGAGGGAGTTGATAGCCTTGGGATGAAATCTGAGAATGAGAGAGAGGAATTTTTGAGGTACTTATTCCCGTTCCCCTAACATCTGAGACCTTCATTGACCCTCCAACAGCGACTTGGATCAACTCTCGGATGATTTCCCTGAGGAATACATTAAAATGAAAATCCTCCCTGAGCTGTTAAAGTCAGTAGAATTTGGTGGTGGTGGGCCGAAGGTCTTCAGCGTCGTCATGAAAATCTCCCAAAAGTTATCAGACGAGGATTTCGACACAAAAGTATCTCCTGTCGTGGTGCGGCTTTTCCAGAGCCCTGATCGAGCCATTCGAGTCTGCCTTTTGGACAATCTACCCCTTATGATCGACCGCCTACCTCAAAAAATTGTTAACGACAAAATCTATCCACAAATGGTATGGCTTTACAAGAATTTCCAAGTGATGATTGTACTGATAATCGATCATAGGTTACTGGGTTTACTGATATTGCCCCTCTTATTCGCGAGCAAACCGTCAAAGCCGTTCTCACCATAATAACTAAATTATCTGACCGTACGATCAACTCAGACCTCCTCAAGCAGCTCGCTCGTACCTCTAACGATGAGCAACCGGGTATCCGAACCAACACGACAATCTGTCTCGGGAAGATTGCCCGCTCCCTCGGAGTGTCGACTCGTTCAAAAGTTCTCATCGCGGCTTTCACACGATCGCTGCGCGATCCATTCGTACATGCTCGCAACGCCGCGTTGCAAGCACTGACAGCCACTGCTGATTGTTTCACCGATGAAGATATAGCAGGAAAGATTTTACCTGCTGTGTGTCCATTATTACTAGATAAAGAGAAGCTGGTGCGAGACCAGGCGAATAAGAGTGTTGATACGTACCTCAGACAGGTCCGCAAAGCAGCAAGTCAGATGCCAGACAGTGTCCTCCCACCGCCAGCTCCAGACGCCGGTCGCTCCAACTCCAACTCCACCACCCCACGCATGGGCACGCCTCAACCCAGCGAAGCCGCGTCGTGGACCGGTTGGGCCATTTCCTCATTCACCAACAAGATCTCCACGGCAGCAGGTGACATCGAGCCTTCTTCATCCGCCAATACCCTCGCCCTCCCCCCTCCAACACTAGAGACAAGAGCAGTAAGCGTCCCTGTTCGAGCCTCCGCCTCAGCGTCCGCTCTCCACCGGCAAGCCATCACATCCCCTCCACCAGCCTCAACCCGCACCTCAACATCGTCCGCCTCTGCCTCAAACGCCGCAGACTACTTCCAAGACGCAGGCGACGCCGGCGGGGACGACTTTGAGGCCTGGGGCGACATGGATGACGATGAGACAGCATTCACGGACGCTGTGGATGAGCAACCTAAGGCACCTGCCAAACCTACTGTATCAGCGCGACCCTTCGAGGATGATGGCGAGCCGGACTTTGCGGGTTGGCTAGCGGCGCAGGCGGGGAAGAAGACTGGCTCGAAGCCGTTGCCGAAAGGGCTCGCAAAGCCGGGGAGTGGAGGTGCGAGGCCGAGTGCAGTGGGCGCTGGTTCAAGGAAGGTAAGCGCGGCGGCGCCCGCGAAACCTGTGGTGAAGAAGGTTATTGATACCAAGCCGAAAGAGGCGGGTGATGATGATGGATGGGGTGATGGGTGGTAGATATTGTGGGGATGGGTTTATATGGGCAGCTAGCGCATGTAGGATGCGTTTCTGGGCGTTCCTGGATACCATTTTGTTTGGTCGATGCATATATGATGTATAGAAGGCGCTGATTTTGAATATTTTACGCCATTCCATTTTCCCAAAAGGATGTTGACGCCTCAAACATAGCGAATGTGTATACTACTCTATCGACCAAATCAGAGCATGAAGGGCGTAATATCATAGGCCTACAACATGTCACTGCCACACAGGCGGAGATATTTTTGAAAAGGGTTTGTAATTCTATGAAAACTTTGAGTAGCGCTTTGCTGCAACGTTCTTGCTGGCCATAATATAACTCAAATGCAAAATCAAACTGTAGAATGTATCCACCCATCTACCCAGGAATCAGCCAATCAGGCTTCCATACCAACCATGGGCATATAACCTCAAACTCCATGCGCCTTACGTCGCCAGCGTTTACAACTGGATATCATTATTAAGCAACCTGACCTCCTCTCCAGGCTTGAAGGCTGGCATTCCAATGTACGGGCACCCATCACAGCGGAACGCATCACCAAGGCTGCAGCTTCCACAAGACCCAACCGTGCCTTTCACGGTGAAGTCGACCTCCGCTAGGTCCGAGGAATCGAGCTTAAGGGTCTTGAGCTTATCATCAGCGGAAGCGCGCTTTGACGCGTCTTCTGCTGTGATTTTCTCTGCCAGGCCGCATGTACAGTCCTTGCAGGCACGACGGCGCTTGCCGACTCGTGGAACGCACTCCGGTGCTATCAGATGTTAGTTATGTGCTGGGAAGCATGGAAGGTGGGGGACGTACGGATAACGACCATGCTGTTTAGATCCTCCTCTGTGAGCAGAGTGTCCTCGTCAATTAAATCATCGTCGTCTTCATCCTCGCCTGTGATCTCTTCTCCAAAATCGTCGCTGAAGTCTACGAATCCCACGCCATTTGTCTTGACTTGGCTAGGAGTAATTTCCACGCTCTTTCGCTTCAGAGTTACAATCGTCGCTGGAGGACCCGCATCCGACACAGCATCCTTCTTCTTGTTTCGCCCGAAGCGTAGCGGCACTGCTTCACTGGCACTGTAATCCGGCTTCATCATCCCCCCAGAGCTATTGGCCACCAAGCCAGCAAGGATAGCTTCGGTGTATTCGCCACTGGTTGTGGACTGTCCAAATGCGCCGTCCTGGGACTGTA
The DNA here is from genome assembly GCA_000750745.1 of Pseudogymnoascus sp. VKM F-4281 (FW-2241). Classification (NCBI taxonomy): domain Eukaryota; kingdom Fungi; phylum Ascomycota; class Leotiomycetes; order Thelebolales; family Thelebolaceae; genus Pseudogymnoascus; species Pseudogymnoascus sp. VKM F-4281 (FW-2241). Next base: position 64,809 of record JPJV01001240.1, read on the forward strand.
GTTTTCCGCCCGCCTTGAGTGATTGCACGAGGCTGCTGTATACATCCCGGCTTAGCAGCTTTCCAGACTCGCTGCGCGTTCCGTTGACGTCGGTGAGGATAATGATGAGGTCGTATGTTGCAAGAGGCAGTCTAGCGAGGCCCGCGGAGATGCGGTCGAGCATTTGGAGGTCGGTGACTGAGCGATCGTGGACGGCGAGAATGCCGTGGAGTTTTTCCTCATGACTGGCGATGGAAGGAGGCGCAATGAGGAGCGTGCGGGTACTGCAGTCGACTGCCTTCTTGGTGGGCTGTGGCTGAGGTGCGAAATCGAAGTCTGGGGTGTTATCGATGGTAACGAATGAAGGCGCCATCGAAACGGAGGGTGGCAAAACGCCCAAAGTCAATCTATAGTATAGATCCTTACTCCTTGTTAAAAAACGAGGCAATTATAAAATTGCAGAGCTGAATACGCCAAATCACAAGTTGTTGGAGTATAGAGGTGTAGAGTTGAAGATGTGGGAGCTGTGGGTTTTGGGTTCTCTGTTTCCCCTCCTAAATTTATCAATCGCGTTGCTCAGTCATCACCCCGCGATCGGGCTGGGTGGCGGCGATAAGCGTATACGTCACGTGCCATTTCATAATCTTATCAATGCGTTCCCTCTGATACGACAAATAGAAAATCTTGGCGTTGGATGGCTCCTTCCAGAAGCCAAAATCTGATCCTGTACTACTGACCAGTTCCAGGGGTCTATATTTGGTATCGACCAAGGAGGAGGGGGGTTGAGAAATTCGCGTGACGCAGTGTAACAGAATTCTCAGTCTATAGGCGCCTTTATCTCGAATGTTTTAGCACCCACGAGTATGTTTTCAAATCGTAGATCATTGAGAAATAGTTTGAGAAATAGTTTGAATGGACCCGGGCTGTCTAGGAGCTTACACATTGTCTCGCGAGCTTTTTTAAAGTTTTTAGACAACAGTATTCTTCACAATATTTGTCTCCGTTAGAGACAGAGTCTGGGTTTTCATATAAAAGGCGTGTATGTTGGACAACAAGTGTACCATGATCAACCACCTAGTGGTATTGATAACCCACCTATCAGATTAAAATCATGTTCAAAGAACTGTAAATATATTTATACCACCCGCCTTTGAATAAAATATAACGTAGGCTGGCCTATGTCAGATTTGATTTCTTCGTTTTGAGAAAGGGTTTCATCTAGACGCTCTCCATCCATCAATCAACGAATTCCATGATGATGAAAGTTCCTAATCCCGCGAAATGTCCCTCTGCTCTGCTAGAAGCTATAATGCTGGGGATCGAATTACTAGTCTTCTCCCTGATAAACTTCATGATAGCAAGTTCTTAGTCAATCTTATCCGTTGGATACATGACATTACCTGGTATTTAGAAGCGAAGGAGCCAGTCAGCATCATGCTAAAGCAACGATCAAAGAGCCTTCAAACCTCTCTATAATCATGCATGGGTTTCCCTTTTGAAACCCCGAGACAAACTACTATATATCAGCTATATCAGCGCGCCGACGATTATAACGATCGAATGATACGAACTCCTACCATTTAGACCTGATGCGGCAGTTCGATTCCAGCGCAGCAATACTCACATGCATTTTCTGTCAGATACATGCATCTCTGCCGATCGACATTATATCATTTCACCTGCTATCCAAAGAGGACATACATGAGAAACATAGTGCCTCGATCTTCATCACAAATTGCACTTGTGCAAGCCATGGCGCTAATTTACGAGTCACAACGGAGGCTTCTCTTAAACGGCAATAACATCCCGGCTCATATCCGAAGGAGAATCTTGGGGAACTTAAAGCTGATTTGGGACGTTGGTTCTTATGTCAGCTGGAAAAGAAGCTGACAGGACGGACCTCCGGAATACTCTAGCGCTGCTTTCCAGAAATTAGTGGATGGCCTGGTCGAGGAAATAGTTGCAAGTATGAAATCAAAGGCGGAATGAGATCTAACAAAAAAACGCAATAATTGCTTAATGATGGCTATTGAATTATATAACGAAGGGGCAAGCAATTTTCGGCGCAGTCGGTCCCCCATATTACAATGACCGAGTGTAAATATGTCTGTGAAATGTATAGTAGAATACAAAAGCCCATTCAAAGATGCTAAGTGACAACATCACACCTCTACTCATGCCGCCGCAGCCTGGATAATAACCTCGCTCGCCTTCTCGCTCACCATATAGATTGGTGCCGCGATGTAGAACCCTGGGATCTTGGGGAAGATACTGGCATCAACCACCCTCAGTCCCTCCACGCCCCTGACCTTAAAATTCGAGTCCAACACCGCCATTGGGTCATCATCAGCTCCAATAGGGCAAGTGCAACTAGCATGATGTCCCCATGCCTCATCCTTGATGAAGTCCTTCATTTGCGCCTCGGTGGTGACATTTGGGCCTGGCCAGACCTCCTTGAAGTCTCCATCAAGGGGAATCAGGTCCTTGAAGATCTTACGAGAGAAAGTCATTGCCTCATAGACGGCCTGAAGATCCTTGTCAGCTGCGCCATCGGCGGTGACGCCCGTATCGAAGGAGTTGAAGTTGATGTTGGGCATATCGCGTGGGTCGGTCGAGCGCAGCGTGACGGCTCCGGCATTATTTCTGGTGTGTGCCTTGAGCACAATCCAAGCCCAGTGATGAGCGTCGGAGAGGGAATCACTCGCATATCCAGGGAAATAGCCCTTGAACTTGGCTGGTGCGCCAGAGATGAGGAGATCGGGTTCATCCTCATCCTTGGCGATGGAGGACTTCTGGACGACGGCGATGGCGATACCATTGGTGCCGTAGGTGCCCTTCGTAATTGGGCCGATGCCGTTGGTCCATCTCGTCAGACAGGGGTCTGGCATAGTCTCCAAGAAAGTACACTTCTTTGTGATGAAGAAATCGGTCGGACTGTCGCCGATGATGGTGTTCTCGTAGCGATCCTGTAGGTTGGTGCCAACACCGGGAAGGTCGACGACGACGGGGATGTCGAAAGATTTGAGCTCGGCGGCTGGGCCGACACCACTGAGTTTGAGAAGTTGAGGGGTGTTGAAAGCGCCAGCTGCCAGAATGACCTCGCGTGTGGCATTTACGCTTCCAGAGCCAGTAACCGTGGCAGAACCAGATCGGGGATCGGCTCTGTAGAGACTTTGACCATCGAGGAAATCTACGCCAACAGCTTTAGGAGTTGGCCCGTCATGTGTAAAGCGAACCTTTGTGACGAGAGTTGTAAGCTTGACATCGAGATGGTACTTTCGAGAACCGTCCTTGTTGACAGCATTGGCTGTGTCAAGAATGAAGTTACGAGGTCCATTTCGCTTCGAGTCGGTCATAGCGAGGGGAACCTGGTAGAGCCCCGTCTTGCTAGATTGCCCCGGGGCATTGAGGTCACGGAGCAAAACTTCACCAAGACCGATAACAGTGTTGAGCACAAGTCCAAGTAGGCCCTTGCCCATGGCAGTGCCGGCGGCAATGATGAGCGAGAGGAGCTTCGGGTCTTCAATCACAAGCGACAGATCCGTGAGAGCAGTCCCAAGCCACCCATCATAACCATGGCCGATGATACTGCTAGGGAGGTAGCGATTCCTTTCCAGCTTCATGAAGTATTTTCTCATCTTGTCAGGACTCCAGGAATCATCTCCTGTAATGGCCGCAATATTTGTCCAGTCACTATCATGTGGGTAGATCGTGATCAAAGCATTGTGAGCAGAACAACCACCAAGAGTTCCAGCCCTTGGGTATAGAACGCCGAGAGGGGTTGAACCACTTGGGGGGTTCAGCCCAACATACTGCTCACCAGAAGTTGTTTGGTACACCATTTTCGAGTCCTTCTTTTGTCGCGCCTCATCGGAATAATGGTTGACAAAGAAATCCCATCGCATCGGCTCGTATTCCGTTGACTGCAGCTGGAGAGCAGGAATTTGTTGCTGTAATGCCTCGCCTTGGTCGTCTCCAGCATCTATCAGGAGAACTTTAAAGCCAGCAATGGCTAGGTTGGCGGCAACGGGACCGCCGCCGGCTCCAGATCCAACGACGACGTACTCATAGTTTTCCAGCCATGTTGTGTTTGAATCCACCTGGCGCTTGGTATGCTCTTGGTGAGAGTGCCCGTGGACAGCACTTTATTACAGTCAGTTCCTACTTGTTTTGGGTGTAATTTTGGAGGTATAGCATACGCTGCGAGTACAGTGCTTGTAAATGACAGAAACACGCTCAAAGGCAATAACAAGAACATCTTGCGGGACAAAAAGAAGCCTTGATAAGAACAACGAAATGAATGACTGGGCTTGAAGCTCAAAAGCAAAACAGGCATAGAACCACCACCCTCCAGTATTATCTATTTCAGAAGCACAGCTTTCTCCGTCCCATCTCCCATAAAGGATGACAGGTACTCTGCCAACACCTTTGCGGCAGTGCCATTTTGGTCCCCGTTAGTACAGGAACGAGCGGCGGGGCCAGGTGCTGCAGTCCAGGAACAGGTTGGTCTCCGCTTGGGTTGGCCACTGCCAAGTGATAGATCCATAAAGTACATACGGCCAATTAACACGAGCCGTAAGCGGCAATGGTCGTCATGGTAGAAAATGGGGCACGGATGGGTTTTCGGAAATATCACCCTTCGTCGTCCCAGCACCCAGCTGAGTATCGCTGATAGGTGCAATTAAAACGCTACTGGTTGCTTGGAGGTTTCCCAGCTGCCGTGGGTCTAAGCTTTTTATGAGGTAACATCGTTTCCATTGAAAAGTTTCTGCCTGTCATATTGATCAATGCGAACAAGGGGTGTATTGTAGCACTTTGTGGATAGACATGATCTCAACTCGAACCCTGAATGATAATGTAAAAACTCCCTGCCAAACAGGCATGCTCGTACGTCGTATAAGCTGAATGAGGGCACAGTGAGCGGATTTGTACTCCGTGAAACAACGGCGTCTCCGGCAAAGTTCGCAATCGGCTATTCCAGCCATTATCCTCATAGAAGTGGAGATGGTTGTGCGGGGAGAAGCTGACTACGTACAAGTTTGACAGTGGGCCGCACCGATCCCTTGCCATGCCGTGTGTGGCAGGGATCATATTTGCGGGGACATCGACAATGGCGGTAAGACTTACATAAGATGTGAGCGGCAGAGATTGACATAAAACCACTAGCCCAGCATATCTTACGCTTTCGGATTTGTCCCCACGCCGTAAGATTGCACAATCACAAAGGAAGAAGGGGAATTTGGATAATAATGCTGCGGTCCACTTCTTTTCGATATGACAGCAACTGGATTAGTCTAGAGTACAGGAACGACTAACTTTTTTGGAGGAGCTAATCTGCGCCCCACCATACACTGAGACAAGCCCGCTCGGCCACCCGCCTGTACCGCCCCCGCTAGTAAAATGTCCCACAATCAATACTCTACATATGTCTTGCTAATATTTACATCAGAAATGATGAGCCCCCTATCATACATACAGGCTTGAAGAAATTGAAGAGCAATCAGTAAATCAGGGGCCACCCCCTCCCCCCCCCTCCTAAGCGGGATTCTTGTACCTTTCGTCCTCCTGACGATTATCCAACGGTACCAGCCCGATCTCCGACGAACTTGCCTCGTGCTTCGATATATTGGCATAATCGGATCTGCTTTTGGTTTGTGGCGTCAATGTAGTCGAGAGCCTTCCTGAGCTTGACTGGCCCTTCTGAGTCGTTGCGAAAAAGCTTGGGAAGACATTGCGGAACAGTGCCCGCATCGATGGCATGCATGCGCATATCACCCCAACTGGAACCTCTATCGTACTCCAGTAACCAAGTTCCACATAATCCTCTGTAGTTACGTCAATTGTGATATATTGTTTGTGAAAGTGGGATGACCTACGAGTCAGATTTGTTGTATTGGCATATTTCGTGAAAGATCGCAGGCGAACGACGCTGACGATTGTGACGCTGTGAAGTCAGATTAGCTAAATGTTTTTGGCGGATAGACTGGTGAGACTTACAAGACCCCGACACTGAACATCATCATGATCTGAACCTTCTTTTTCATCGACATCTCGAGTTTGTAGAGTGACGGTAATGGCAGTACCAATGTTAAAACGTCGAGGATGATGCTGAATGCGGCAGACATCCAGCCTTGAAGATTGACGTTACGGCACTTTGCATGATAGGTGCCGTCCCAGGCTTTCCATGCTCCTGGAATAGGCCAGCATTGGAAAATAGAGATAGCCTCAAATGCGAGGAGATAGGCTACGTTCGCAGCTATCAAGGCATAGGCAAAGTATAGAAAACTTTTGCCGCGGAAGATTCGGAGGTATAGTAAAATGATAGAAATCTTGGTGAGAGGTACAATCGCAACGTACATCAACTCGTCCCAGAAATAAATCTATTTGCTATCAGCGATACCTCTTAAACATTGTCCAGACTCGAACTCACGTAAAGAATGGCTGTTATGTCGTCAGGATGGACGTTCCACATGTCTCTGCCCAGGCCATGGTTGGCAACTATTCTTATGTTAGTCGCTGGAAAGGACATACAACCACGGCTCTCAGGTGTACTCACGAAGAACTGAAAAAGCACAAAAAGGAACAGTGATGGCCTAAATTCCGTCAACACATGTAGCTCCACACACGATAAGGGTTGAGCTACCATTGTCACAAAGATAGTATAATCGTCCATGCCGAACTGGCCCCCATGGCGTAAAACCTTTGATAGGATTCGCAAACCGACTGTAATTAGAGCCAGGACGCCAAATGTGACCCCGACGACAGAAATGATTTTGGTTCTATCTTTTGGTACAACACCGCAAGAGTCGCTTGAATACTTCTTGGTGGCTAGTTGATCTATGATAGAGCAACTGGCGCCAACGCAAGCGGTGATATCCTCAGTTAATTGTGCGTTGGTGCAGATACACGTTTTGTCGGTGAGCGAGCACTCTGACGCAATTGTCAATTCGGTGATGCATTTTAACTGTTTGTTCAAATGAGTTGCTGAACCCTCAATCAGAAGTTGATGTCTCTTACCCCACATGGAGGTGGCGGAGCGCCTTTAGGCGGCAATTCCACGCCAGCTACCAGGTTCGCATTGTAGACTGACAGAAGTGCAGCCACGGCGATGGTTAGAAACCTCATGGCCACGAAGTCCGATGTTGAATTCAAACGCCAAAGGAAAGAAGAAAAGAATGGAACATGGCAAACTATCAACAAAGCAAGGACGATATATCTTGTAGGTGGGCGAGCACGAACATGCAATGGACTTGACCTATCCGCTGCCCGAGAGTACGAGCAGCCAAGGGTGTGGCCTCAGATGCCGAGTATGAGTGGACGGGACCGTGTAAGTCTTTTCCCCATAAGCTCTACAATTTGCCCAGCCCTACTGTCTAGTGATTTTGTCTCTGATACAGGACCGTGCCGCTCTCGCAAGCGGCAAGGATATTCATGGCCGGCCCAGTGGTATCACCTCTGCCGCATCTATTGATGGGAGGATGAATATTCACCTCGCGGGCGGGTGAAAATGGAACCTCTAAGAAGCTCCAACGGCCGACATACCCTAATTCATACGCTGGCCGCCATTTTTGTGGATCGAAGTAAGCCGTTCTGTGGCATGTCATGTAAGCTCAAGGGGCGTCCCCGCTTAAGCTTGCATGGCGCATTTTGTTGGTGGGGACCAGGTCAACCAGGTCCAGCCAACATAGATCGGCACTGCAGAGTCTGGGGTCCACAGCTTGGTCCCCGATAAACCAATTTCCAGGGGCAAGGAGGGGGATGGGTTCCACAAACCCAGTTTCCAGTGCGCATGGAGCAATTACAACGGAGAACGTGCACGATGACCCCAGCTTTTGGGCTAACTCAGTTGATTCTTGGGGTCGGCAATTAGGTGCTGGCTTCGCCGAAAGACAGGCGCCGTTGATGTCTTATGGTAAGTTATGTTTACTCGGGACACTCACTCGGACACTCACTCTTGTCATTCATTTTTTTGTGGTCGCGATTGAATCGTTTTTTGTTTCAATATGAAATTTATAAACTCCCTCGTTTCGCTTTCCGCCCTCAGCAATGTCGCGTTTGCGTTTCCCTCTGTGACTGGGGAATCATTGCTATCGCCCGATGTAATTGCCAAGTTAGCTGAGGGACTGCGCGGCGTTGCCCAAGACAGCCATGAAAAGCGACTGTTAATTGACCCGTTGACTACGCCAATTGACGGTGAGCAATACTCTTCTGTAGTCTGGCCAATATCTAACATACCGACTACAGTGACGGGCGACCACTCTTTCATTCCGCCTGACTTTTCTGCGGGTGACCAGCGTGGCCCTTGTCCAGGACTTAACGCCCTCGCGAATCATGGATACATCGGCCGCAATGGCGTCACAAACGTGGGTGTGGTCATATCATATGCGACACGTACTTTACCCTAACGAATCCTGCAGGTGATTGAGGCTACTGCAGCTATTAATAAAGGTGAGTGCTGGCGATTGATCCCGGGTTAATGCACGTTCTGATACCGAGATAGTGTTTGGGATGAGTGTTGAGCTGGGTGGCCTTCTCGCCGTTATGGGGACGGTTTTTGTTGGCAACCCTCTCTCTTTGGACCCAGGATTCTCCATCGGGGGTGAATCCACTGCAGTGAGCAACCTACTTGGTAATGTGCTTGGGTTATTAGGTAAAGTTTCCCCTTGGAATTGCTGTTGTCCCTCGCAATGCTAAGATATTCCAGGCAAGCCGAGGGGTCTCATTGGCTCTCATAACATCATCGAGTCCGACTCATCAAATACTCGCAACGACTTATACTTAACTGGTGATAACGCCAACCTCGAGCTTAACCAATTCTCAGAATGGTTTAACATGTCCAATGACGCTGTCGGTGACTTCAACATCGATGTCATGGCCGAGAGAGCAAACGTTCGCTTCCAACAGTCGAAAGCCACTAACCCGGACTTCTACTATGGCCCTTTCACTGGCATGATTGCTCGCAACGCCGGATTTATTTTCCCCACAAGGATGTTCGCCAACTATTCCAAGGAGAACCTTTCGGGCTCGTTTAGTAAGATTTCCCACTGGCGTCAGAGGGGTTGTTACTAACATCAGTTAGCCAAGGATATCGTTAAGAGCTTCTTCGCTGTTGAGGGAGAACCAGGCAACTTTACTTACAACCAGGGCTGCGAGAGGATTCCAGAGAACTGGTATCGCATCCCCGTCGATTATACCCTGGTCCAATTGAACCTCGATATCCTTTACTTTGTTGCGAAGCATCCAGAACTTGGCAGGTGAGTTTCGCCATTCCCCTCTTGTAGCATTTACGGCTAACACCACCGCGCAGCATTGGCGGCAACACCGGAAGCGTAGACAGTTTCACGGGCGTGGACCTAGGCGACGTGACTGGCGGACTCTTGAACGCCCAGACTCTGCTCGAGGACAACAATCTTCTCTGCTTCGTCTTCGAGGCCCTCAAGACCCTCTCTCCCAACTCCCTGTCAACCGTCTTCGATATTATCGAAGTTCCTCTCCAGATGCTCTTTGACACCCTTAGTACTGCACTTCTTGATTTGACCTGCCCGGCTTTCAAGGACTTGACGGTTGGTGGAGAAGGCTTGGGAGACGCCTTGGAGTCTATGTTCCCAGGAGCTGCAAACAGCAGAGCTTAGGGGGCTGGTAATTAATATACCCGGGGTTTTTTATTTTCTGGAGATTAATATATTGTATATAGATAGGTCCGATCTGCCTATAGACATCTAGTTTTGAGGCGCAACTGTACCACAAGTTGAGATAGTTGCCGTTACATAGTGGTTAACATACATTTGAAGTTTACCTACAACGCCCAGATGGAATCAGTAAAACGTCAACCTTGACTGATATAATATAAATAAACGCATAGCACAAACTCCTTCCAGTATAAAATTGACAACCGCAGACAAAAGAAAAAAAAACCTACTTGATACAGACTCAAATCCCGCCGACTATACCTGCTGCCTCCTGTAGCTATCTCGGACAAAAAGGTATAGCTGCAACTCCCATTTAGTATTCACTATAGCCGTGGACACTACTCAGTAGTTGTATCTATATCGGACCAGATTCATTATTTGGCCCCCCTCCCACGATTTGTAGGGCTGACGCTACTCCCCTACCATCTCCAGTTATGGATCCATTTGTTGAAGAGGAAGAGAACCCCGATCGTTATGTTCCAGGAGGATTGCACCCCGTGCACCTTAACGATGAGTATCACAACGGCCGATACAAAGTTCTCCGAAAGTTAGGCCACGGTCGGTATTCTACAGTGTGGCTAGTACGGGATCAACAGTACATTTCCCTCACTTTATATACACCCTACATACAATTAAACCCCCAACTAACACACCCCCAGAACCGACGCCCATTAAGCCCTTAAAATCCTAACCTCCGAATGTTACAGGCCCAACCCATCCCAGCAACCCTATGAACTATCCATCCTCCAGCACCTAAGCACTGCAGACCCCTCTCATCCTGGCTTCCCCTTCATCCCGCAGCTTCGAGACCACTTCGAGATTACTGGCCCGAATGGCACGCATGTGTGCCTCGTGCTTGATCCCATGGGCGAGACGCTCAGCGGCTTCACTACCTTGTGGGATCCAACTATCGTGCCGACGCCGGTTGCGAAGCGCTTCACGTGGCAGCTGCTACTGGCGCTCGACTACGCGCACGCGGCAGGGGTGATCCATACCGGTATCCCCTCCCCCCCTAACTATTCTATCTATCCCCCATCGCCGTTTCTGATTTAGTTTTACTCATCCGCACACTCAGATATCAAACCAGACAACATCATGGTTCAAATCAAAGACCTCTCCACCATCTCCACCTACGTCGCCGAGACACCCATCGACCCAGCCCACCTAAACGACCCCGCCGTCTTACCCTCTGCCATCCAATCCCACACCCTCGGCGCCTACTACATCACCAGCTCCGTGAACGAGCTCGACATCTGCCTCGGCGACTGGGGCGCGGCGGGATGGGCACACGAGGAGGGCGGGAAGCGCAGGACGCCCGTGCAGCCTGTGCTCCTCCGCGCGCCCGAGGTAGTCATCTCTGCACCGTGGGGGGCGGCGGTCGATATCTGGAATCTTGGGGCTGTGCTGCTGGAGCTGGTGGATGGGGTGCATATGTTTGATGGGAGGAATGGGCGGGATGGTAGGTATGACGTGAAGAAGCATGTGGAGGAGATGGTGCGGTTATTTGGGCGGTTTCCGAAAGGGTTACTAGATTGCGGAGACGGGGATGTTGTGGCGAGGTGCTTTCGTGGTGATGGGAGTGTGGTGGAGCCAGAGAGGGAGGGGACGTCGAAGTTAGAGGACTGGGTTGTTAATATTGGTGGGGAGGAGAAGGAGGCGTTTGTTGCGTTCTTGAGGAGGGTAATGGTTATTGATCCTGGGAAACGGAAGACGGCTGCTGAACTTGTGGATGATCCGTGGTTACAAATTCCGTTACAAGGAGAAACGAGTAGTGGCATTGACTGAGGCTGTTAAAGACGAGGCATCGCTGCGACACCGTCAACAGGGGTTGTCGACTTAATAGCTGTGCAGATCGATGGGTTGATGGGAGGAAAACTGCGACGACAGCGACCGAACGAACCTATCCCAAGTGGACGAGCGAATCGACCATATGAACAGCCCGTGGACGAGCGAACTAACCATTTGAGCAGCCCCGTGGCAGGACCCCATGTCTCAAATATCTCCCTCCCAAGCGCCAAGTGCACATCTCCCGCCTAACCTGACTGACGCCCCCTTCTACATATCTCACTACAGAACTGCATATCGTGCAACGAGACGAATTTTCGGATGCTTCAACCCATAAACTGTGGCCCTGCTAGAGAATGAGTAGCTCTCCGCGACATTCAATCGCGTTGAGACAGTTAAGTGCTATGGGCTACGCATGTAAATCATCGCCCTCGGAGTGGAACTCTCCTGATTAACCTGCCAGGCTATTTGTAAGTGATTAATATCAATTCCGCTCGGGATAACGGTGAGGGTTCGTAAACTAGAACCATATGGAGATGTGTTGGGGTTGGGGTTGACGTCATTGCTGTTTGATCTTATCGATCTTATCGCGATGGGGGAGGGGCTGAGCTATTTGTATGTGGGGTGTGGTGTCAACGGTCGTCACGCATTGATCGGAGCCGTCTTGCAATTGACAGACGGGGTGATGAAGAATATATGCTCTGTATACCGGTGATTGTAAATAACATACCCCTCAGCAACGCCTTTCGCCAAAACATCTCTCCAGAGCTTCAATCCAGCACAGCACCAGCCAGCCCACCACTCCTCCCTCCCACCCACGTATCCGGGCCAAGTATGTAGTATGGGGTGGAGTAAAGAACGGACTAATAATCCAGACCAGAGGCCGTTCGTACTCGAGTACCGTATACAAGGGTGCAATCCCCCCCTCTAGCGTCCTCAGGCAACAACAAGCGGTCATCGTGATTCAATCAACCGCAGCAAGAGAGAGGGTAAGAGGGTTCTGAGTTGTAGTCGCTACTCCTAATGCGGCAAGGCGCATGGGAGTAGAGCTGGCGATTGGGACCCACTATGCAAGCTTGGTGCAGCACTGCAGCACCCCCTCAATTTAAAGTGGGGAGGGAATGGGCTAAAAAGGCGGGGGAGGGTCGTGTGTCTGTGGGAATGGGAATGGGAATAATGGGTGTAGAGTTGGGGGTATGGTGGTTGTATGGGCTATCTCATCTCATCTCACTGGAGTATATACTATAGTATGGAATCTCATCAATACGAGCAGAGTAAAGGACATGGAATTGATTGACTGACTGACTGTATTAATGAGACAGTATATATATCAATCCACATACATACATACCATACTCCCAATGCAGACAATTTCCAATGCGTCTTCCCTTTGTTTCACTCTGCACCGCCTACTGCTGCTGCTGCCTTCCTCCCAATGGCCAATCGACACTGCGACTCACAACAATCGTGCTCACATGACCTCCATTCTGTCTTGCACCCCACATAGGTCTCTAGTACTTGAACAGGTACAGTACAGGTTAAGCTTGGTGGAAGAGAACAGAGGGGCCTTTTGGCGTGCTTTGAGGTGATTTTTGGTGGTTTGAGTGGTTTGAGTGGTTTGGGTGGGTTCGCTGGGAGTTTGGTGGGGACATGTCATCACCTCCCTCCCTCACGCGATCACTGTGATCACGGCCCCAGTCTGTATGTCGTCTGTATCCTTCCATCGCTCGTAACCCGGGAGGAGGTATCCGGGACTTCCAACTCAACAACTCCTTCCCTTCCAATAGCTTCTATCTGTAGTATATAACCGGCCAACTTCCTTCCTCCCTTCCCTACTCCCCCTCCCTCCCCATTCACACCTGCTCTCTTATTAACTTATTGACTTCCTTCTGTACCAATACACACTCACAAGTATCCCATACTCAGACATACCCGCAACATACTCAACCATACATAACTCGGACAACACCAACCCAACAACCGTCCATCCCGCTCGCCTCCTATACACACCTCACCCCTCAACGTCAGCCTCCATAACATAACCTTCCCCTCCCTAATCTTCCTTCACTCAATCAATACGAACGACACCAGACAATCACCAACACCAGACGACAAGATTCCAATTGATTTTCCATCTCCATCTTGATTCCATACTCACAAGACACACAAACACATCTCCCAACAACCAGCTCAATCAGTAAGTTGCACACGTTGGTCGATGCGAGTCCCATCCGCCGAGGAGTTGCACCATATCATGAGCTCCGACCATGCCTCATGAACCCCGGAACCCTCAAAGACAGCAAAGTTGTGCTTCAAAACGAACGTGGAACCCATAGCTAACCACTTCATCAACAGTGACTCGATCCCACAAGCTCAACGACCGTGACCACGCCGGCCTTGCCGACGGCACGGCCAGCGCTGAGGAGCACCTCCCCCGCTACTTTGCTAAAGCTGGTTACATCGACGCCGACCCGAAGAAGACCAAGAAGAACGGTGGTGGTAGAGGAAACTGGTATGTCAAACTCACCTTTCACCCTCCAATTCCACACCCATCCCACACCCCTCCTACCCACCAACTCCCCTCCAGACACCGACTAACTCCCACCCCAGGGGCCTCAACGGCGAAGAAATCCAAGACGAAGGCTTCAACATCACCAACGCTCGCCGCCGCTCCAACAGCTCCTCCTACGCCGCCGGCCTCAAAGACTTCAAGACCAAATTCGAGCAATTCGACCCAGACCCCGTGTTCGAGGAGGACATCCACGGCGCGCGTCCCGAGGACGACATGGAGGCCGCGAGCCGCGTTACGACTGAGAGTTCCGAGAGCGGGGGGAGCGTAGACGAGGGAGAGGCGAAGAAGGTGGTTTAGATGTGCGCGAGAGGTGGTGGCTGCTGGTGCTGGTCTCCCTCACGCATGGGTTGTGCTGTATCTGTGCGGGTTTTCTGCTGGTTCGGACTGGATGGATCTTGTCTGCTGGTGGACGGGGGGAGGACGGGCTTAGAGCTGCCGTTTTGACGAAGAGGTGGTATCTCATTTGTCTAGCCTTGGCATGGCGATGGGAGAGGAATTGTAACACTAGAATTACGTTGATGATAGCTCTTAAAGCAAGGGGAATTGCTCAGTAACTTCCCTCCCTCCCGCTGCGATGTGATGTGCTTGTGCGTGCCTGGTGGGGATACCGTAGGGGAATGAATGACAGGTCGGTGTAACGATATGGGATGAACTTCACTGTACTCTAATTTGCTCGCCCCCCTCTCCGCCAAACGGCCCGGTGCTTTCTATCCCCCCCCCCC